>APFE030988314.1:116689-328016 GCA_000404065.3 Pinus taeda
TATTTGGATGGAAGGGAGCTCTTTGTGAAACACATGAGATGAGAGAATTGGAGTTGAATTTCCCAAGGGGTGGTAAAGAATAAAATTTTATATTTACCTTTATTTATATTTGTGTCGCAGGATGCAAGAAAGGTATCTGATATTTATTTGAATTACTCTGGCTCTTAGATGCAAGGGTAGCGTGTGAACAGGGTATCATCCACAAATTGTTGGTGAGTTAAGAGTTGTTGGGAGGATCCAAGAGGGTGACCTGAAAGAAACTGATGAAGAAGAGCATGCTTTATGGAATGGCTTATACCTTTGGTAGCAAGTAAGACGATGTAGGGAGAGAGTGGGTCTCCTTGTCAAATTCCCCTGGATGGGGTGAGGGTAGGCAAGGGAGACCCATTAACCAAGATTGAAAAGGATTCTTTCGAGATAAGATCCATCACCCAGGAAACCCATTTATCATTAATTCCATAATACATAAGAGTGTGACAGATGAATTTCCAACTGACTTTGTCAAAATATTTTGACATGTAATGTTTTAATATCATACCTAATCTTTTGTTGGAGCGAAGTGAGTGGATATACGCTTAAACAAGGATGGTGTTGTCTAGGATGTGTATCCCTTCTACATATTCTATTTTATTAGGATAGATAAGAGAGGGGAGGAGCAAATTAAGTCCATTTTCAATGGTTTTCGAGATGATTTTATAAATGACATTACAAAGAGATGTCAAACTAAAGTTAGTAGGAGAAGAGGCTTTAGTAGATTTGAGCATGTGAAAGTTGGATTGAAGGGAGAAGGCAGTGAGGTGGAGCATCAGGGGTCTTCTATCACTTTCTAAACATATTTGTCCAGAATATTGAAACATGATTGGAAGAAGTTTTCTATGAATCCATCAAGGCTTGGGCACTTGTCTCTTAGCATACTCATGACCACTTCCACCACCTCTTCGAAGGTGATTTCCTTGAGGAATGGGGCATTATGGTTCGTTGAGACAAACATTGAAATATGTTGTGTGATATTTTGAATGTCATTCTTTATTTTAGGGCTTGGCTCTATCAGAAGTGTTTTGAAGTACTGATATATTTCTTGTGATATATCTTCACAATATTCCACATACTAATTGTTTATGTTGTACAAGTGATGGATATGACTGTGTTCCCTATAGTTAAGCATGGATTTGTGGAAGAAATTTGTGTTGTGCTATCCTTCTTTGATCCATTTAAGTTTGGATTTCTGCTTGTATAGGATATCCTCTTGAGGTAATGATTCATCTAATTTATGTCATAGGACCCTTTTAACTACCTTTGATTCTTCAATTTTTCCCTCTACAATTATGGTTTTCTACACTACTATCATTTATTCATGTAGCTTGAGCTTTTCTTGGAGGATGTTGATGAAATCTTTAATGTTCCAATCTTTTAATTTCTACTTGATAAATTTTAATCACTTTTGAAAGCAATACATTATGCACTTGAGGGTAGAAGAAAATTCTTGCCACCAGGTTTACATCAAGTTAGAGAGGAATTCCAGATGACGCAACCAAAATTCCTTGAAGCGTAAGGGTTTGTTATGGAGCAATGAAAACCATCCAAGGTAAAGTTTAATTGACCAATGATCAGAGCCATAGCTTGGGAGGATTACGACTTAAAAGTTGACACCTATTAGAAAAATAGATTCCTAGAGGAGAAATTGATCAAGCCGTGAAGCCACCTTATGGGATCTCCCTCTTTTGTTGTTCCATGTGTGGATTCCATTCGAGGTGTGTATATATATCATCTTACATTTGTCAATGAAGGAATTGAAGATTGAAACTTCCTCTTTGAGCCTTATGACACCTCCCTTTCTTACCTGCAAAGATATCGGCAAGTTGAAATCCCCTGCCAAGATCCATTGTTCATGCTAGACAATATGGGAAATTGTGGAAAGGTTGGATATAAAAGATTTTTTGTGTTGAGAAAGTGTAGGACCCTAAACATAGGACATGAAGCGATATGGAGAGGAGCATATTGTTTGAAAGCGACTTGTGACAATTTTGGGCAGAGAGAAGGATTCTTTGAGGGTGACCATTGAAGGATTCAAAGGAATAGATAGTATAGTGAGTGATCATATCACATTTCTTCCAGAAAGTGTGAACCATTTAGTAGAGGCTATGGTGAGAGCATTTTATTTCTTGGAGCAATAGGATGTTTGGTTATTTCTTGGAGAATTTATTTTTCACAATCTTACATTTGGATTTGTCATTTAAAACTGTCACATTCCAAGATATGGATTTCATTTCTAGTGTTTGGAGATAAGAGGGAAGAGTGAGGTAATGGGAGACACTCTCCCTAATTTAACAAGAAATTCACCTAATTCTTGAAGTATTTGGTTGTTGGCTTTTTTTCGTTTTTTATTAGGCTCTATGACTAGGATGGAGTAGTCTTGGGGAACATTTCAATTAATTCCTAACAAGGAAAAATAAATGGAGGGAGAAGGCGAGATACTTGGTGGACTTACTTGATGTAGGAACATGTCTTAATGGAATATATATGATTGTGCTTATTTGAATTTGATCTTCAAAAATGGGTGCAGGGTCCATGTTTTCCCATTCCTCTACAATTTGCTATAGATACATAGCTTGCAAGTCCAAATCCTCCATATCTTCTTCTTCCATTGGGGACAAAAGATCTTGCTTGGAATTATTATTTGTAGGAGCCAGTTCTTGACTGGGAGGGGCTGGATCTAGTCACATACTATCTTGATCTTTCTGAGGGGATTGTTCTAGAGGTTTTTGTGTTGGTGGTGTCTACTAGTTCAATGAATTTTCCTCTTTTGAATGTTGGAGAACTATGTATATATTAGTTCCTTGATTTCCCTCTAGAAAAGAGTTCTCTCATCACATTTGAGCCGCTCCTCTTCTTCCCCACACAGTGATGAATCCTTCTTCTGAGGAGTGTTGATCAGTTGATATATTGCATAGTGCAGTGGATTAAGGTGGTTTTGTAGGGAAATCTCTAAGAAGGTGTCCACATGCATGACAATGGTGACACTAGAAGGGGATTTGTTCATAGTCGATTAGTTGCTCTTATTTTATGCCTTCACAACTCAAGTGTATGCTTTCAAGTAATTGTTTTTTTAGACCCATGTACACACATAATGTGGCATATGATGTTTACTTACAAGTTTTGGTGATGTCTGATAGTATAACAAATTTCCGTATTTTGTTGTTGATGAGAGCCATGATCTTTGGATCCCGATGTTCTTGTAGCAAGGAGTATAGTCTGATCCAAACATGTAGGAATGAGAAATCTTCCTTTTCTAGGTTAAATCTTGGTACCCAAGGCTTGATGAAGAGGCTTGCCAAATTCATGAAGTAGGGCCCCCCCTTAAGGATGTGATTCCTATCTTCGATGTTGTTCAAAACCATGGTGAAAAATCCTCTAGATCCCACATTAAGCTCTGCTTATCCCTTGATATCTAGCTTCTCTCTCGCCAACTAATTAGGTTCTATTCGGAAGGCCAAGCCCCGATGAATTTGCAAATGATCACTTGCACTTTCATGTGTTTTATTATGGAACTAGGTTTTTTAGCATGGATTTCCGACCAAGGGATATCTTTGGTTTGTGGGGGGCAAGGATTTGTTGTGGGCTCTTGTCTCAAACCTACACTAGCTGAGTTATTGGCATTTTGTGTAGCTGCGAAATTTGTAGATTTATGCAACTACTACTAAGAAGGTCAATTAGACACCAATGGCATGAAAGAGGGGCCACGTCCCCCCAATGGGTGCATCACTGCAGTGGGATCAACTATTGCAATTTAGTATGCAGATCAAACACTAACTTAATTGTGTGAGTTAACACACTTACACTAATTGAATTGAAACCAAAATGCTTATATTTTCTACCTAATTTTTAAAATTTTCTTGACTAAGTAATGTTTATTATATTAGGATTTCAATCGAGTTGTGGTAAATGACATCCATTAGGATCCTTATTAGAAGAAGAATGTTGGTTTAACTTGAAATCTAAACTCTACCCTTCATATTTTCCATAATTTAATTAAAAATCTACAAGTTATGTTAAAAAATAGATATTCCTAGTAATGACTGTTATGAAACCAACTCAAGAAAGGATAGAAAAGATAGATCAACGCCTTAAAATTCAGCCTCTTTGAGGGGGAAACCTCCTTTACGTTACATAAATGAAAAATTCTTGGATGATTCAAATGACAAAACCTCCTTTCTATATATAGGAGTCCAAGGAGTCACAATATAACCCAGCCGACCTAACATTATAATATAAACCACAAAAATAACAATAGAGGGATTCTATGGGGCATAGTAATAACAATATGGGGATAATAGGGGCACAACAATATTAATAAGGGGTATAACTACAATAGCTATGAGGTAATCACTAGTATTATCGGGACCCAACATGCCCCTCTCCTTCAAAAAAGTCTTGTCCTCAATGCTTGAGTAGTTCTGGATGCTTCTGTATAAAATTTTCATCCTCCCATGTGGAATCTTCAGTGGATAAGTTCTTCCAATTGATAAGATACTACGAAATTGATCTATTTCGTAGCTGTCCAATTCTTGTTTCTGTGTTTGCTTCCGGTTCGGTCCCTGCAGTACTATGGGCTTATAGGACAACATATAAGAAACTGACGAGACAAACGCCTTTTTGGTTAGTTTATGACATGGAAGTTGTCATGCAAATAGAGTATATTGTACCTAGTCTATGCATAACAGTGCTCACAGATATGATGGACCATGAAGCCCTGGAAGAGAGCCTTACACAGTTGGAAGAACTTGAGGAGGATCAGTTCCTTGTTGACTTTCTTCAGCAGGTGCAAAAGGAGTGTGAGAATGCTTGGCACGATCACCATATTAAGTTGTGCACCTTCAAGGTAAATGATTTAATGCTATTGTATGATAGTAAGTTTGATAAATTCCCAGGAAAGTTTAGAATGAATTGGTTGGGACCATACATTGTTAAGGAGGTCACATATAGAGGCACAGTATAGCTAGTCAAACTAAATGGAGAGCATTTTCTAGGCAAAGTGAATGGCAACCGCGTGAAGCCCTATAAGGGTGGCCCAACTATCTGACTAGTTGATAGAAGCACAATCTTCGTGCTCCAAGGATCTGAAGAAAGGCACGGGACTATAAAAAAATGTAGGCGATATAGGCACAGATGTAGAGAATCAGTTCCAATACCGCGGTCTCGAAACAACATGTACAATAGATCCAACAAGCAGTAGCTCAGTGCGCTGCTGACTTGGCTGTAGTTCGAGAACAGTTGGAGGGACTTCGTGCAAAGATCTCCACATCGACAGAGTGACTCGAGGGCGAGTCACGATGTTTTTGTTGGGGCTTTTTGGGCATGAAATCCCCCCAAGGCATGTTTTGGGGCTTAAAGCCCAAGTTTTGACAGAATCTTTTTGTAAAAGCTTCGTGAATTGTGGGCGTGGGGCGCAAAGGTATAATACAGTCACAGGGTTGTCCTGCCTAGTTTTTTTAATGTATTGTTAGCTGAATAGACCTACCCATGGTCAGCAGACCATGGGATTGTATAAATAGAGCGAGGCTCTAAGTGTAAAAGATAACTAAGAAACGAATAAAAGAAAAGCATGAGAAATCTAAGTGATTGAGTCAAAGTGTAAAGTGTGTTTATGGGTCGTAGAGTAGGAGAAGACTCTGCAGCTAAGTGCATAGAGGCCTAGTAGTTCGCAGCTGAGTGCGTGGACCCTACAACTACTTGCATAGGACACGTCGAGTCTGTAACCATTGGGAGAATCAAGAAAGAGAAGTTATGCTATAAAATTGTGTATATTTTCGTGGTTTAATGTATGATTGGATATAATTTGCAGGTATACTATTTATTTACTATGTGATCGTGCATGAATGTTTTGCATTGCTAATTATAACTTAAGACCTTCAAGTAGGTGAAGGTAATTAATTAACACTGGAATATAAGTAAGATCTCAGGTAATAGCACAGAGTGTGTTAGAGCCCTTGGTTAGGGCTACGCGAAGGCAGTGTATTAGGCTACAAGGAACGGGAAGTGCGCGAAGCGACCTGCACGCAGGAGCAAACACAGAACCAGTCGTACCTCTTAGACATCTCAAGGGTACAGAAACCTGGTTCTAGCACCCTGCCATACTACTTCGGGTGAGACTTCAGTTTGCGCTCCTTGGACTGTTGCTAAAAGGGCTAGTAGTATAAGGATTTGTTTGACTAATCAACTTCGAACCTGGTTGAGGCCCCAACAAGCCAACATTTATATATCTTGAGTTTATAATATAAATCCCTTGGGTTTAATATTATTCTCTTGAGTCTATAATACCTTGGGGTTTTAGAATTGATGCATTGGCTTTATAATATTAATCCCTTGAGTTTATTAATCCAATAGTTCATATTGCTAGGGTACAATATTATTAATATGGTTTAATATAAATCCCTTTTGTTTACAATCATGATCAATGATTGTCAAATGTCACATTGTGCCAAAACTTTTGTCAATATGAATATCAACCATGATCCAATGCCGCATTGTGACAAAGATTGTTCTAGTATGAAAATCAACAATGGTAAAGCATGGTCAACCATGTTTATTTTAGGGTTTATAATATTTATTTTAAGGATTTTATACCTTTGGTTTATAATATTTATCACCTAGGTTTAATATTATTTTGTTGGGCTTTTAGTATTAATCTCTCAGGTTTATAATATCAATTCCTTTGGTTTATTAATATAAGGGTTCATATTCCTACAGTATAATATTATTCATAGGGTTTATAATATTAATCTTTAGGTTTAATATAAATCCATTGGTTTATAATCATGGTCAACCATGGTCAAATGTCACATTGTAACAAACATTTTCTCAATACGAAAATCAACCAATGCCACATCGTGACAATGATTGTCTCAATATGAAAATCAACCACAATAAAAGGTGTTCAAATGTTACATTGTGACAAAGATTGTCTATATATGGAAATCAACGCTCGTCAACCATGGTCACATTGTGACAAAGATTTTCTCTTGTTCTAATGTCACATTATGACAACCATGGTCATCCATAGTCAACCATGGTCTAACATTGCATTGTGACAAAGATTGTCTCAATATGAAAATCAACCATGGTCTAACATTGCATTGTGACAAAGATTGCCTCAATATGAAAATCAACCATGGTAAACTATGGTCAACCATTGTCTAACCTCGCATTGTGACAAATGTTGTCGCAATATAAGAATCATTTATGGTAAACCATAGTCCAATGTCACATGTGATAATGATTGTGTTAATATCAAAATCAACCGTGGTCAAACATGGTCACCGTGTTTATTTTAGGGTTTATAATATTTATCTTTGCCTCTATATACCTTTGGTTTATAATATTTATCTTATTCAACTATGTTCAAAAGTCACATTGTGACAAAGATTGTCATGGAAATCAACCATGGTCAATATTAATAATATTATCAATATCAATAATATTAACACTGAATAATATTAACAATATTTATATTAATAATATATTAATGATAACTAATTAATTATTATTATTATTATTAATTTATAATTTGAAATGAAATTATTATTTAATGAGTTAATTAATAATGAAATGAATGAATGAATGATAGTAGTCAATTAATGGAATTAATTAATCAAATAATTTTAATTAATTAATTATCATGATTTTTTTAATGCTATTAAATTTAATTATTAATAATAATTAAAAATAATAATATTTAATTATAAATATACATTTTTATATTTACTAATATGCTTGTATTATTATAATTAATATTTTCATATATTTTAAATTATAAATAAAATTTAATTTAGAATTACTCTTCATATTAATAAGGATATACATCACCAAAACCTACTGCAAGAGCTAACTAGCCTGCCATAGGGCATTAAATGACTGGTTAGCTGCATGACTTTTAACTTTATAACACACCCCATTATTTTTCATTTATCTCGTTATGTGCGTGAGTGTGTTATAAAGTTAAAAGGCATGCAGCTAACCAGTGATTTAATGTCATATGGCAGGCTGGCTAGCTCTTGCCAAATCTGACCTTTTCCAAAAAAAACCGTATAGAAAACTGAGCAACACGGAAGAACGCAGTATTTTGGTTTCTGAATATACGAAACCGATTTCTCCAGAAACAAATGGTTTTTTGAAACGGCTTTTTGAGCAACGTGATTCTGTTCACTTCTCCCGGGTGGCATGAATGTGCAAGAAGTGGATATGTATTCAGAACTCTTGGTTGTTCCCACTCCTCGAATCCCAGTGGTAGTGTATTTTGGATTCCACTCTGACTAGTCCAGCAGAAACAAAACCCGTGGAACCTTATATAAAAAGCTTTTTATACATTACGATATAACCTTACGGAAAATCACTATCACTGGCTATCAAAATGATTATGTAAAAATTGGTGTCTTTTAGAGTTGTGATCTTTGGGTTTATAATTTTTAAGATTGGGTTAACACTGTACACCAAATACTTACTTTAATTTGAAAACTATCCAAACTATAAGAACATGTTTTCTTTGCGATCAACCGATATCCATAAATATGGGTTTTTAATATGCTTATCTTGTTTATTTCCATTAGCTGACCACTAATTTCCTTCATAAGTTTGGACTTTCATAGAATTGTGTTCCTTATTTCCTGACAACTGATATCCTTCATATGGAGAACGACTTACTCATAAGAACTTCACACATTTGGGCTTTCATAGAATTTTGTTCCTTATTTCCTGGCAACTAATTTTGCTTCATATGGAGAACAACTTACTCGTAAGAAATTTGAAAGTAGTTTGATCAGAAATTTTAAATTTATATTAATATTGATGTAATTAATAACTTCACAGTTATTAATTAGAAATTTGAGATTTACTATGAATTTAGTAAATTTCAAATGTAGTGTGTTTTTGTTTCTTGTTAAGAAAGGAAAACAATTTAGAAATTAGAAATCTGTCAGATTTATCTAATTAGTAACTTAATTAATTTTTAAGAAAAAATAATAAAAAAGTGCCATAATACTATTGAAGTAAAATAAAATTATGGTTTTGGAATTAAAATAGGTTTAAAGAAATTATTTTTTTCATTTTTCATTTATTATTGAGTTTATTTAGAATAATAATGGAATTAAAAAACTATGTAAAACAATATTTATAATAAAAATTTGTTATATTTTATTTGGAAAAAATATAATTTACAACTTTCATAATTTCGATAATATGACAGCAAACGAAATATTATATTTTTTTCCATTACTAATCCATTCGGGCTATGTTTTATTTTATGTTTTCCAAAATTTTCTTACTTTTTCTCACTTCTAGTTTCTTGAAAGTGAAACTTTGTTTCACTTAATGTTTTTGTTTCTTGTTCTCGTCATAGCTTAGCTTGTAATTTCACCAATATCAATATGATAAGAAGAATAACGATAATATGAGTGAATATTAACGTTTACCTGTAAATATATATGAGGTAATAACGCAGAGAAAAGAGAAGAGAAAAAGTCGAAACTCAGAAAAGTGATTCTGAGTTTATGTTTATTGTTCATTCTGTGAATATTCAAGAATTAGATGGACATAGGAATAGTAAAATAATTGACCACTTTGATTCCTAAATATTCCGAGAATGAATCAAAATATTCCGAGAATCAACCATAGACATAAACATGTCCCGAAAGTAACATTGTAATAAGGTCTGCAGCGATTCCGTTGGCATATTCAATTCAATGAAGTGGAATAATATACCGGTCGTAGAATGAGTCCTGTTTTGTTTGAAAATTTTGAATTTAAAGTTATGGTCGCCAATGAACCTTCGGTTCAAATCAACAACGCTTTGTTAGTTACCAAGCCTTGATAAACCTTTTGTTGGTCAATTGTTTAAAGTCTCACTCCAAATTCTTGAACTATTCAATAATCCAAGACATGTTTCATTTGAAGATATCTTTGTAAACTCAGAAAAAGGATATCATAACCGCGCGTACTCTTAACTCTTGTGAATAGTTACATTGCCAATATTAAAACCATGAAAAAAATTATGAATGAATTTTTTGTTGGGAAGGGAGAGGAGACAAAGCATAAATAATTCACACATAAAACACGACTTGCTGCTCTTCTATTAATCACACAAAACATGATACTTACAATGAACCCGGTGAAGGGTATTTATCCTTTTCCAATTAGCTACGCACCTTGACATGCAACCACACATCTATCACTTCACTCGACTTGACTAACACTCAAATACTAAATCAATCAATCACTTAGTTACTTGACTCTCTATGTTTAGCTAACTCCTCATGGAGGACTAATTATCTTATTTTAATGCTCCCCTTAACTAAAACATGACTCATGACAACTCAAACATGCTTGTTGGTCTATGTCTCAGATAGGCTTACAACACCCAAGTTTCTCCTATGAAACTCAAACACATCTTGTGCTAATGACTTAGTAAATAAATCAGCCAATTGATCACTAGATTTACAAGGCTTCAAGTGAACTTCTCCATTGCTCACAAGCTCTCTAATAAACTGATATCTAGTATCAATATGCTTTCTCTTCTCATGAAACACACTATTCTTGGATAGTTCAATGGTTGAGTTGTTGTCACAATATATTGTTTTTGATCCTTGTTGTTTCTGCTTGAGTCAATCAAATACTCTTCTTAACCACACTGCTTGACATGTTGATGATGTTGCTACTACATATTCTGCTTCATCACAATGAGTTGCTTCTTAGATGCCCATGAAATCACACTTGAACCACAGTGGAACACATAACCAAAAGTGGTCTTCCTCTCATCCAAACTGCTTGTAAAATCACTATCTATGTATCCAATCAAATCCTTATTTTTTGTGCTTGCATACATTATGCCACAATATCTAGTTCCTACTATGTATCTCAGAATTATTTTTCCTGGAATCCAATGTGTGTATTTTAGAGTCTCCATAAATCTAGAAATCAAGCTCACTCCTTGCATGATATTCGGTCTTGTAGCTGTGACATATGTGAGGCTTCCAACCAATCTTTCAAATAGAGTTGGGTTGACATATGATCCTACATCATCCTTACTTAACTTTGTACCTGTTGCAACTAGTGTAGAGACAGGTTTACAATTTTCCATCCCTAATTTTAAAACGATTGACTTCTAATTTTGAAACTACATTATCACTAACGCGTTTCTCATGAGGATGGCCTGCGATAAAACGGAGTGTATGATAGGGAGCAGCGTGTTAATGCTGTAACACTTCAAAAGCTAACGTAACTGGCATGCATTTAAATCACGACGAGTTTTTGACTTTTAACGTGGTTCTCTCCTGAGCTTGAATGTGTTATAGCACCCTATGTATAACAGTATGATGCGTTAATGCTCAAACCACGAGAAGAAAAAACGTATTTCTTTTCTCACACGGATTGTTGCTAATCTCTTCTCCCTCGCTTTTGTGATTGTTGCTAATCTATTCTCCCTCGCTTTGTGTAACCTCGCTCTGGTACCAATTTGTTAGAAAGGTGGAGGAAACAAAGCATAAATAATTCACATAAAACATGACCTGTTGCTCTTCTATTGATAACACAAAACATGATACTTACAATGAACCCGTTGAAGGGTATATCATTTTCCAACTAGCTACTCGTCTTGACATGCAACCACATGAAACCACAAGTCTATCACTTAAATCGACTCGACTAACACTCAAATACTTAATCTCTCAATCACTTAATTAACTAACTCTCTATGTTTAACTATCTCCTCATGCGGGAGTAATTATCTTATCTTATTTTAACACTTTTTAACTTTTATATTCAGCCTAGATTCCCTTCACATGAAGGGAGGAATTTTTTAAAAGTAAATGTTAGTTTAATTAATGTGTCAACAATGTTTTGAGTCATCTCATAATTATAAGTTGCAGCGTTTATAAATTACAAATTAAAAAAAATGAATTGCTTTAATATTATTCAGTTAGGTATATATATTAAAAAAAAATTGGCTATAATATATTATACTGCCGCTCGATAACGATTTCGGGAATTAGGTAATTGCGCTGACTTTAATTAGTTTAGTTAAACCTGTTTTATAGGTTTTTATTTAATAAAGTTTATATTATATTTTTTTTTTTTTTTTTTATAATAATTATATATAATAATAGTATTTATTGTTGTTATTGTAAGAATTGGAATATCTATACAATACTAGTATTTATGATTTTGCAGTATTTATTTTTATAATCAGGTAATTTATTCTTTTCCATATCAATACTTTATACCTAATAATATATTAAAAATTAATTCAATATTTCAATCAAATTTAATATAATAATATATAATCAAATATTTTTGGTTAATCTACATCAAATTTAATTAAGTAAAGCCATGTTATTTATAAACTAAAATATATCATTATATTATTTGTTCCATATAAATTAAATTTAAAAAAAATTAAAACTATGTATTTTATAGCTATATTTATATTAAAATAATTTTTTATTGAATATTTTCCTTCAAATTTTAACCAATAAAACATATAATTCTTGACTTCCATAGATAATCTTTATTTGGACTACTAATGTAGTTCAAATGTAAATGCAAACATAACATATTATAGTTTTTTAAAGTTATGTTTGAATAAGCATTGAAATTAGTGTAGTTTTTTAAAGCTGCGTTTGAATAAGCATTGAAATTAGGGTCTTGCTCTTTAATTGCACAGTTGAGGATTTTGCCAATCGGTGAAATTCAAATTGATGGAATTCTAAATGTTAACGCTAATTTGAATTCAATATTTTTACTGTAATTTAGCTATATTTAAACTAAGTGACAGGAGTAACTTACTAGCTACTATGTAGCACTTGTTACTTAATAAATTTATTTTTTATTTTATTTCATGAAATTTGACTATATGTTTATATTCCTTCTAGGGTATTATAATTTTTATCATGTATTTGTGAACGAGTTTTTGGAAAAATTAGGTGATTTTAAAATAAAATGGAAATATGAAATCAAAATATTGGAAAAAATAAATTTAGAAAAAGACAAAAATAAGATATACTAGTACAAACACATTAATAAATGTGGTTGATATATGTTGATGAGGGTGATTTTCTTATCCAAATTGGTCTATAAAAGAGTAATTTCATCTTCATCCAATTCTTCATTTTCACCGAGAACCTTAGTAGTTTCAGATACTATTGAGTACAACATAGTTGAGGATATGAGGAAAATAAAAGCAAACATTTCCCTTCACGAAATCACTAAACTCAAACAACAGCAGAAATTTTTACTAAAAGAATTGAACCCAGTACCTCCTTCTCCTCTTGTTGTAGTACCGAAAACCTCTAATGGAATGGGAAAACCTCCTGGTCATTCATTATTCGATTCCTCTGATGCTATTATAATAGGTGACAAGTCTAACTCACATACCCCTCTTTTTCTTTTGACTTTTGAAATATTTAATAAAAATGTACATAATTTCTTGGTAGATTCAGGGGCTTCTTCGAATATCATGTCGTATTGAGTTTGTTTGAAATTAAACATATCACCCTAGAGAACTGTAGTTCACATTTTGCAACTCGATAAGACAAAATTCAAAGTCATAGGAGAAATTAATTCAATTATTATTAGATTATCCTCGAATCCTAAAGTTTGTCAAATAATTGATATACTTGTTGCTCATATCCCATATTTCTACGGTTTAATTCTTAGTAGATGTTGGTCAGAAAAAATACACGGTTATTTTTCCACTGATTGGTCTCACTTATGGCTCCCATTTAATGGAAAGCCAAATTAAATTAGAATCAACTGAGAAAAACACATGAAGCATTTAGTAACTAATTTCGAAGGTGAAAATGAGGCAATATTATTTAATAATAACATTCTTGGAAACTACTCTACCTAATCATTTTTTGAGAATTTTAAAGCACAAACGTTACCATTTCTGAGTAATTCTATAACTTCTCAAATTGAAAATTTTTTACAGACACACTTTTCTAGATTTGTAAATATGCTAGAAAAACCAGTAGTTAATTCTTTATTCTAGACATTGTATTTTGATGGGTCGAAATAAAGTGATTTGATTAATCCTGAAGGTGTGAAGAGAATGTTGACTAGTAGATTGGAATTCGAATGCACAAATAATATTGCAGAATATGAAGCATTGGTCCCAGGTACGTACAAAGAAATTACCCTTGATGTTAAATACCTTCAAGTTTATGGATATTTAGAAATGGTAATTAAACAAGTAAGAAACATGATGCATTTTATCTCTACACACTTGAAGAATTATCAGTCTTTAGTTCATTCCCTCACTTCACTTTTTTTAGCATTTAAAATTTTTGCTATTCCTAGGATTTAGAATGTCAACACTGACCTTCTTGCTAACATTGCATCAAAATTGATCCCATCCGAAGATTATAGTCCCGATAAATTTTCTGTACAATTAATCTTTACACCATCCATCCTTGATAATATCACCGATTGGTAGGTATTTAATAACAATGAAGACATTTTAAGCTTCTTAACTTCTGAAAAACCATACAATAACCAAATAATTGATGACGATGAGCACGAAAATCAATTAAAACATTAAATAAAGGATAATCCCATACCCAAATCTGTAGTTAAACTTGAGGATCTATATGATTTAAAAGACAGATTTAAAAGAGTTACTAATTCAAAACTACAGAGTTCAACTTTTAGATTTGAATTAATAAATCTTGGGACAGATCTTAATCCTTAGAACATAAATTTAGGACTTGGTCTCTCGTTTGAAAAAGATTATACTTCATTCATTTGTTAAAAGAATATAATGATGTTTTTGCTTGGAATTATGCAGATCTCAAAACATTTGACACTTCCATCATTCAACATAAAATTCTGATGATATCTAATGATAAGCCTGTCCAACAAAAATTAAAGAAAATTCATTTGAACTTAGAAAATCAAATCAAGATGGAATTGAATAAACTCCTTAAAGCTAAAATTATTTTTCCTGTTAGGCATTCAAGATGGGTTTCCAACTTGGTACCTGTTAGGAAGAAAAATGGTGATATCCACATTTGTATAGATATTAATAATCTTAATAAGGCTAGTTAAAAGGATAGTTTTCCTCTACCCACTATGGAACAGATTTTACGATTAGTCGTTGGTTCTGAACCTATGTCTTTCCTTGATGGTTTCTTAGGATGCAATCAAATCATGGTCCACCCATATGATAGGCTAAAGAATACTTTCAAAACCAAATGGGGAACTTATTCATACCAAAAAATACCATTCGATTTAATAAACGTAGGGACCACTTTCCAACGAGCCATGGATATAGATTTCAAATGTCTGTTAAATAAAACAGTTGTTGTTTATTTAGATGAAATTACTATTTATTCAGAGAATAGAAATAATCATTTGTAGGACTTATAAACAATTTTTTGAATGTTGTAGAAAATATGGGATCTCATTAAATCCAAAAAAGTCTTTTTTCACTCTTAGTGAAGGGAAACTCTTAGGATTCATTGTATCAAAAACTAGAATTTACATTGAGCTTGATAGAATAAAGGAAATTTCAGAAATTTCTCCACCATATAACAAAAGAAGCATGCAATAATTTTTTGGACACAAACATTTTGTCAAAAGGGTTGTCCCTGATTTCTCACAAATTATGTTTCTGTTACAACAAATGATTAAGAAAGACATGGTGTTTAAATGGGGTCATCATGACAAGAAAACATTTGACTTAATCAAACATGCAATTATCGATACTCCTTCTATAAATACTCTAAATTTCTCTGATCATTTCACATTATACACTTTTTCTTCTTCAACATCTTATGCCACTATTTTGACACAAATTAATAATCAGAAAATTGCAGCTCCCATCTCATTTTTTAATTCAAATTTTCTGGGTGCTAAATTGAATTATTCAGAAGTAGAAAAACAAGCATTCGATGTATATAAATATATAAGGAATTTTAGATATTTTCTTTTCAAAACACACATGAATGTAATAGCCCCATTCCCAGTAGTGAGGAAATTACTAATGCAGAAATAATTAGGAGAAAAGAGAGAAAATTGGGTCACAGCTCTGCAGGAATACAATATTGAAATAAAACCATCCAAATTTGTTAGAGGGAAAGGTTTCTGCAATTTTCTTAGAGGAGAATTCAACATACCAATTGAAGGGGACACAGGGAACAATGAACACGCTTATGAGGTAAGTGTATTTGATGATGATTCCCAATACGATGATTTAATATTTTACTTGAAAAATTGATATGTTCCTCCCGAACTCAATGATAAAAGAAAAAGAGCTTTACAATTAAAAGCAATTCATTATGAGATTTTCGATAACGTGTTATTTAGGAGAAACTATGATTCCATATTGTTAAGATGCTTAGAAAAATCTAAAGCACAAACAATTTTAGAGGAACTTCACGATGGACTAGTAGGTGGACACTTTGGAGGAGATTCTACTACACACAAAATATTACATGATGGATACTACTTGCCTACTCTCTTCAAAGATACTCCTGCCTACGTAAGAAAATACAAAACATGCCAAACTGCTTCTGGAAGACAAAGGAAACCATCCTTGCCTCTGAAACGAGTGAACATTCATCAACCTTTTGAACAATGTGGAATGGAGATTAGAGGTGAGATCTTTCCTCACTCTTCAAAACAACATAGATATATTCCGACTACTACAAATTACTTCACTAAGTGGGTGGAAGAAATTCCACTAAAGGTAGTCAATGTTGAATTTTTTATTGAAATCATTGATCAATTTATCATTACAAGATTTGGTTTTCCTTCTGCACTTATATTTGATAATGCATCTTATTTTTCAGGTACTAGTATGATTGAATTTGCGATTAGGAGAGGTTTTAAACTAAAATATTATGCTAATTACTATCCCTAGGGAAATGGTTTGGCAGAATCCACTAATAAAAATCTCCTTAGAATAATCAAAAGAATTGTAGATCAAAATCAAAGAAGCTAACACAAAGCTTTAATATTTTTTTCATGGACTCATAGGATAAATCAGAAGGCCTCTATAGGAACTTCTCCATTTAACCTAGTTTATGGAAAGGAAGCCATTATTCCATCACATTCATCTCTTCCTTCATTAGCTCTAGTTCAAATTATTGATGACACACCTTCTTCTTCATTGCAATTAAGAAATTCACAAAGCCTAAAACTAGAAGAAGAAAGGGAAAATGCCAAACTCACACACACAAAACAACAACAGATGGTAAAAGCCTCTTTTGATGCAATTTCAGTCACACAAAGATCCTTCGAATTTGGAGATTTAGTTCTCAAGTGGGACAAAGCACACAAAGAAAAACAGAAACATACCAAATTTAAAAAATTATGGCTTGGTCTATTTCATATTGTTGAATAGATAAGCCCATCTACATTTATACATTAAGGTTTATCAGGAAAGAGAGATTCCCTCCCTGTAAATGGGCTCATCTTAAAGAAATTATTTTCTTATGTATTTTCATAAAAAAACAAAAAATAGAATAAAGAATAAAATCTATAAAAAATCACTCCCATTGTATATCCTGCTGCAATTTATTTTCCTTTTACAGATTTTGTTAATAAAATGCTGAACAGTACTCTATTGAATTTTCAACCATCTCTTGAAGTTATTTTTACATTTCACTTTGAAGGTAGGAACTTTTAAGAAGTGATTATCAAAATTGAAAATTAGATAAAAATTGTAGAACTCTAAAAAACATTTTCCTTTAGTTGTAAAATATTTAAAAAACCGATTATTACTTCAACATACAGAACTGGTGAGTTCCATGATGGATGAATGCGCGCGCGCCTGGTTAGGGTTCTGAAACACGCCCTCAGGAAGCGCCGACAGCCTGCACAAGGAATCCTCAGCGCCGCCTGACGCTTTTGTTTACAATCCGATCTGACAGGAAGCAGAGCCGGTCATGAACGCGAAGCAGGGGGGGTCATCGCAGCCCTCCCCTTCCAAACCCAAACCAAATGAGGATCTCATCTTTGGATCCCTAGATCCGGACCTGCTCGATCAAGGGCAGCAGAACCCAGAAGACAACAGCAACCTGCAGAGTGAGACAGATCCAAAAAATGACAAACCTCAGGTCACCTCTTCGACCTGCCGCCCAATAGCCAAGGAAAGACCAAGAATAGAGCTGCCTGGAGATATCGTTGATAACCGAATCGAGTACATGCAGGATCATGCAGTCATAGGCAAGTTCATAGGGTTTTGGCCCACTGAACGAGCCTTAAGGGGATGGATAGCAGCCAAATGGAAGCCAAAAGGGGACATTACCCTTCAGCTAGGGGCTAAGGGCTTCTTCACAGTCATATTCTACTGTTTGGAAGATAAGCACCGAATACTGGAGGGAGGTCCGTATTTTTTCAACTCGGCAGGGTTGTACCTCAGAAACTGGAAACCCCGATTCAATCCAGATAAGGAAGATCTGGCATGGGCTCTAGTCTGGATCAGGCTTTTTTCGCTCCCGGAGGAATATTGGGAGGAGCAATGCCTAATGAAGATTGGCAATGGAGTGGGCAAGTACATCAGGGCGGCGGAAGAAACAAAAAACCGTAAGTTCATCTCATATGCCCGAATTTGTGTTTTCATCAGGCTCAATGAGGCCCTTCCGGATTATGTCACTTTAACTCATAGAGATGAGGAATGGATCCAACCTCTTGACTATGAACATGTCCCTTTTAGATGCCGAAGATGCCACGTGATAGGACATTTATTCAGAGATTGTCCCCTCAATGCCAAAACCAGTGATCCTGAGACCTCTGATACCTCCCCTCAAGACGGCTTCACCAAAGTCACGAGCAGGAAGCGCATGCATAAGAAGCCACAGAATGGGCCAAAGCCCCAGCCATCCAAAACCCTAAACCACGGTACCAAGAACAGCTTCGAGTCTCTAAGCAATCTCCAAGAGGATTCAGCCCCCTCCCGTGAAAGTATGCCTCCCCAAGCTCCCCGTGACCCTCACCCCAAAAACCCTGCTTCCAAGCCCAACACTGTCACTTCAGGTGATCGCGTTGATGATAGGCCTTCTGATCCCACTGTTAACCTTCACCACCCCTCCTCCTCCTCCAATCCCCTCCCTTCTAACCCACCTTGGACCAAATCGCCGGTTACCAGCCCTATCATTCTCAGGCGGAATCCGGAAGATGAACCAGACATCCCTGAGGAAATGATAATGGATGGGATGATATTCTCCACGAAGGATACAGAGATCAATCAGGAAGAAGGAAGCCAAGTCCAAAAAATGCAGGAAGAACCTGAAAGCATTGACCTACATGGCCTGAACATCATCGATCTGGAACTTGCATGCAGGAAACAAGCATATGACTCCATCACTGATACAGATCTGGAAAAGCTCGAAGAGGTCATCTCTAGAGCCTATCACCAAAATCAACTAGGCATTCAACCTAGCAGCGAATGGAATGACAGTGCACGGCCAAAGGACTCCAAAAAGAGAGGGCGGAAGACAGATCTCCAAAGAACCATTGCGGTTGGTAAAATCCTGGTGGACTCAGGAAGGTATGCAAAGTTGACGAAGTACTACAGGCCCTCACCAATCAGTTAAACCATGAAGCTGGTCTCTTGGAATTTAAGAGGGCTTAACAGCCTAGGAAAACAACGAATGTTGAAAAAAATGATCAAGATGGAAAAACCACAGGTGTGTTTCTTTCAGGAAACTAAATGTAACAGCTCTAAGCTTGAGCGCATTCTCACGAAAGCCTGGCCACGTTGCAGATCTGTGGCCGTCGATGCTTCGGGAGCTTCTGGGGGACTTGCTATAGCTTGGAACTCCCAAACCGTCTCTCTCTCAGACTTTCATGCCTCTCATCATCTTATACAGGCAACATTCCATATTCTAGGTACCAACGTTCATGGCAACCTATCTAATGTCTACTTTCCGCAGGAATCTGGAAGCAAAAGTGCGCTCCTCAATACCATTGAGTCACTAAACAGGACTCGGCAATATCCTCTTTGGATAATAGGCGGGGATTTCAACATGATAACCAGGATAGAGGAGAAGACAGGGGGAAGAACAAGACTAGAACCAGAGGCAGAAAGTTTCAAGGACTTCATAAGATTGGCCTCTCTCATGGATTTGCCATTTTGTAATGGCACCTTCACCTGGAGTAATCGCCGAGGGGGAAAGCATCAGATCTCTTCTAAACTTGATCGTTTTCTGATCTCGGACAACGCAGTCCACATGGGAGGCGACTTCACAACGGAGATTCTTGCACACTCTGGATCTGACCACTGGCCTATTGCCCTGCAATGGCAAAGACCAGGGGACACCACCAGGCGTCCTTTCTGCTTCGAAGCCTTTTGGCTCACTCATCCTGCATTCAAGGATTTCGTCAAAACCATCTGGGCCTCCTTTATCCCTTCGGAAGGCTCGAAAATGTATCAGTTGCAGCAGAAATTATGGTTTCTAAAAAGTCATCTAAAGCGCTGGAACAGGGAGACTTTTGGGAACATATTTGAGGAGCAGCAGAAATTAAACAATGAGCTGAAGGAGCTTCATCAAAAAATAATCACTACCGGGCACACGGATGCAACTTTGGAACAAGAACAGCATTTATCAGATCAGCTTGAGGACCGAAGGAAACAAGAGGAGATATACTGGCAACAAAAATCAAGGGTCAGATGGTTGCGGGAGGGAGAGCGCAACACTAAGTTCTTCCACAATACAACAGTCCAGAGAAGAATGCACAATAATATTCCTTTCCTCCAGAACCAGCAAGGGGCAAGAGTGGAGGAGCACAAGGAAATTGAACAAACCCTCCTCAATCATTTCCAACAAGTACACAGGGAGTCTGCAGGGGATAGACAAAGGGAGATTGAGAAAATAACCAGCAACATTCCCAAGCTCGTAACGGAAGAACAAAACGAGCTCCTCATGCGCCCAGTTCAGCCACAGGAAGTTGACGAGGCAATGGCACAGCTGAAAGAAGGTAAAGCTCCTGGCCCGGACGGCTTCACCACAACGTTTTTTCATGCTTTCTGGGATATGACTAAAAAGGAGGTATGGGAGATAGTTGAGGAATCCAGAGCAAAGCGATGGATTCTCCCTTCCCTCAACTCCACGTTCATTGCTCTCATACCTACAGAGGAAAACTCCATGACGCCGGACAAGTTCCGGCCCATTGCTCTCTGTAATGTCATATACAAAGTTATATCCAAGGTTGCCGCCAACAGGTTAAAACCCCTTCTTCCCATGCTTGTCTCTCCGGAACAGTCGGGCTATGTCGAAGGCAGACAGATTATGGACGGCATTATTCTCTCGAATGAAATCATTCATCCGCTCAAGCATAATAAGCAAGCAGGTATGTTGCTCAAGCTTGATCTATCAAAAGCATTTGACAAACTTAGCTGGTCCTACATTCACCAAATGCTGATAGCGTTCGGATTCTGCTCCTCCTGGGTTCGTTGGATCATGAGTCTCATCACCTCCTCTCACTTTTCTATCTTGGTCAATGGTTTCCCCTCACGTCCCTTCAAACCCTCTAGGGGTATAAGACAGGGAGACCCCCTCTCCCCCTTTCTCTTTGTGATCATGGCTGAAGGGCTTGGTAGGCACATTAAAAAAGCCCTCCTTTCTCAGCGCCTCAAAGGCATCTCCGTCCACCTCACCCCAGCCTCCACACATCAACAATTTGTTGATGATACCATGCTCTTCGGCTACCCTTCAGTTCAAGAAGCCTACCACTTGAAATCTCTGCTCAGCGACTTTTCAGAAGCCTCTGGCACCCATGTTAACAGCTCCAAATCTCAAATTTTCTTCTTCCACACCCCTCCTGTGGTCAAATCGGCGATCACCCGCATTTTAGGCTTCAAAACTGCCTCCCTACCCTCCACTTACCTGGGGGCTCCTCTCACCGCTTCTACCTTAAAACAACCAGCCTGGAGGATCCTATTAGAAAAACTTGAGTCAAAGCTCTCTCTATGGACTCTTCGCTCTCTTAACATGGCTAGTCGAGTGGTGCTAATAAAGTCTGTCTTACAGGCTATGCCTCTCTACCTCTTCTCTATCTTGGCAGCCCCAAAGTGGGTCCTAAAAAGAATAAGAAATATGCAGCGTGACTTTCTTTGGGGAAGCTCAGAGACTAATCGAAAATGGGCTCTAGTGAAGTGGGACAAAATATGCAAGCCCAAAATCCAGGGAGGCATAGGTTTAAGAGACCCTGAGACCAGCAACACTATAATGAATGCTAAGATATGGTGGCAATGGGTAACAACTCAGGACAAACTGTGGGCCAAAATATGGAGAGCCAAATATGCCAATAACAGGCCCCAAGAGGAACTCATCAGATTCACACCTGTGGACAAAGGCTCACTCATCTGGAATGCAGCGAAGCAGCACTATCAGCTCATACAGAAGCACAGTTTCTGGGAGATAAGGAACGGGTGCACGGCGCGTTTCTGGAATGATGCTTGGAATCAAATGCCCAGCCTCTCCAGCGTCTTTCCACCAGAGGCAAATCAAATCAGGCAGGAACAGCAGCAGGCCACTGTCCATCAATACTGGACTCAAGAAACGGAGAACAGATTCAGACAGTGGCTTCCAAGCAACCAGATAACCAGCAACGTAATTAGTGCTGGAAGAGATGAATTGGAGATTGAGTTAAAGAAAAGAAGCATACGACATCAGGAAGGTGCAGACATTATCCGATGGGGTTACACTCCGAAAGGATCCTACTCCACCTCAGAAGCATATCATCTGATGGGCGATCTTCCCAATAGGCCGGACCCTCTATGGGGAAGAATATGGAGCTTCAAAGCTTGGCCCAAGGTAACCCTCTTCCTTTGGATGGTAGGAAACAAGAAAATTCTCACATGGGATAGGCTTAGAAGGCGTAATTTTCAGGGTCCCTCTATATGTCATAATTGCTTCCAAGATGAGGAATCCCAGCAGCATCTTCTAGACTCTTGCCCACTTGCCAATCTAATCTGGGATAAGATAAGTTTCAGATGTCAACGACGATGCAAAGCAAACAACGACATCATTGATACCATCAGACAATGGCCAAAATCTCCCTACAACTGCGCGATTCTCAATCGTCTTTGGAACATTATCCCAGGTTTAACTCTCTGGAACCTCTGGAAGGAAAGGAATCGGCGCATTTTCAAAAATCAGACCTCACCAATAGAAATAATCTGGAATCGGTTGAAGGGAAATCTCAGAGAAACCTTGCTCTTGCAGTAGTGGGCAAAAGAGGACCTCCCAACTGCAGACAATGAGAAAAACATTCTTGACAATTGGGAGCTAGCGATAACTCAGGAATCCACATCCACACAGAAAATCAAAAGAAATATCAAGGATAACTGCATATGGATACCCCCTCCCAGCAAATCATACAAACTCAACTTTGATGGAGCCTCTAAGGGCAACCCAGGTCAAGCAGGATTTGGGGGCATCATATGAGACTCGAAGGGTACCCTATTGCAGCTTTACTTTGGCAACATTGGATGGGATACCAATAATTCAGCTGAACTGGAAGGACTTTGGCAAGGACTGTCTTTAGCAAGGGAACTCAATCTACATCCTCTAATGGTAGAAGGAGACTCCCAGATCATCATTAACATGGCTACATGCATACAAAATGGTTCTCACACAAGGAAAGTAGCACACAGTTGGCGGCTTGAAGCCAGGCTGAATAACATTGATCGTGAATTGCACCAACACAGAGCACTCTCCTTTCTTCACACTCGAAGAGAAGGCAACAAGACGGCTGACCTCCTTGCCAACTTGGGGGTGGAATGTTCCAGGACTCTTATAATAGGGAACTTGGAGATTATCCCTAACAGTCAAAAAGCTCAAGAATGCAAGAGTCTCATCCAAAGCGAAGCAGAGTTCCCGGATGCGGGTGGAGCCACGTCTCAGGCGAACGAGACACATGCATAGCATGTGATGACTCGTGCCATCGACAGAGGGGTAAGTAATGAGACGCCAAGGAATAAAGAAGCAAGGGCGGAGTTACAGGCATTCAATGCCGAGTACAGTGGCAGATAGGAGGTGCAGAGAGCCATTAAGGCAAGCTCGAACCAAGGTCTCAGTATGTGCATTCATAAGCAGGATGGAGGGTGGCCAATTCACAACCAGAGTGAGCAGGGAATTTGGCAGAGGCAGAGGAATTCGATTAGGGGGAAATTCTGTCATTTTGGCTCCGCCTGGACGGAGGCGACCTTCTGCAATTCTTGCAGTGGACGGTATCCTGCGGGTGAGCGACGGTTTAATCTGTCAGGGGTCTGGGATCCGAAGGTTGCCCAAACGTCGAATTCCCCCTCCGAGCACTGTGGTTTCAATCCTCAATTGGCAAAAGACCAGGAACGACGCACTATGGCGAGACGTCGAGAGAGACAGTCTTGCAGGAGAGGGTCAGGCAGAGGGTCCTCCTCTCGACGACCGGCGGAGGAGCAGCATCATCACTGCTGCTGTTGCTACTGCCACCGGAGGGCAAAAGCAACACCATTACAGGGCAGTCAATTCTTGGAGGTTGGTCGAGCGAATGAGGGAGAGAAGGGACTCCCGGCCTTCGGCTCCATCATCTTCACTCTGGGCAGCTCGGAGGAGAATGTGGGCATCAATGCTCACATCTCAGTCTTATTCACTAAATTGCCAGAGGAGGAGGAAGTCCCGGTGGCGCCACCTCCATTGCCACAGAGCGAGGAGGTCGGGGAAGCATCAACGGTGCAACCAGTGCTGGCAGTCGACGGCAAAGGGAAGGAACCTCTGCGTCATCCCCCGCCATCTTTGGGTCCCGCACCTCTCGGCTTCACGGAGGAATCGTGGAAGGCACTGTGGGAGGGCGTTGAGGAAGGGCATGGATGGGCACACATTGTGGAAGACAAAAGTCTCTGCGAGGAGGCGGAGGCACAACTGGCAGCTTCCCAACCACCACCCCAGAACTAATGCAAATTCGGGTAATTCAATTTTGGTCAATAGTTATGTAATCAGGCAAAATACAGCTCTGTCCCTGTCTTGTTCTCTTTTGAAAGGTCTGTGGTCTTCTCTCTACTCGGAAAAATCCTTGTTGGTTCAGATATGGCTGTCTGATAGCCATTATCCTTAGTTAATATCAGTAAGACGCCCCTGCGTGGGCGGTCAAGTGTCAATTTTGTGTCTGTGGCTCCAACCTCTGTCTGTTAGGCCTCTCTGGACAGATGAGGTCAATTTTGGAAAAAGTAATAGGTCTTCAGCTGAAGCTACCCCTGCGAGGGAGCTCTCCATCGTTAGAAGTCCGGGGTGCAACTGCTGACCCTGATTGGCAAGTTTCCATGACTGTAAAATTTCCTTTCTGTAAATATAATAGAACTTAGACTTTTTACCGAGAAAAAAAAAATAAAAGAAAAATAATACCACGGTTAAGGGACCCTTATTCCAAGCTAAATGTTGGGAAAATTTATCCTAGTGGGCATCACTAGATGTGTTTATGGCTAAGGGAAATTGGCAAAGGCAGAGGCAAAGGAATTAAAAAGGAAAAAAGGAATTTTTGGCACATTTATTTATGAAAATAAAGGAAAATAGGAGAAAAGGGAGATGAAAGGTCATGAGTTGTGTGTGAGGAGGAAATTGAAGGAAAATAATGGAAAATGAATAAAATATAGGCCTCATTGATAAAAGTTCTTATGAGGATCAGTTGGTACATTTTTTCAGTTCAATTTCAAATCTCTTTCATTATTTTCTCTCTCTCTATCCCTCTCACTCTTGAACAGTTAGAGTTTTCTTGGAGCACTCTAGCCTTGGAGCAAGGAACGAAAAATCAAGCAAAGGAAAGGAAGGAAAGAGAGGATAAAGCAAGGAAGGAAAAGGAAAGTAAAGGAAAGGAAGAAAAGAAAGGATCAAGGAAGAGCAGGATCATGCAACTTCAATAAGAATACTTGCAGGTAACATATTGCATGTGTGATTTCCTAGCTGGTTTTGGCATGCATAGATTTGCATGTTGGTGTATGGTTCTCTTGCTATTGGCGGCATGGTTTTTCCGGGTTATGACACTGGTTTTCAACTTAACCTTTCCTTTTTCCATATAGACATGGAGTGATAGTATTATTTTCTTAGTTTTTGAGCTTTGGAAATTTTTGGAGCTTTTGGAATCTAGGGGGGAGGTGGTCTCAGGAAAATCCCAAAGGCTTATGAATCCCTTAACCAATTTTGTTAGGATACATGGTAAATCTTGAGGATGGAGTCTCGGTTTAGGGCCTAGTGATCTAGTGTGGATTGTGGTAAAGCTTGAGAGATTGGTGTCTTGGTTTAGGGACTAGTGATCTGGTGTGGATTGTGGTAAAGACTAAGATATTGGTGTCTTGGTTTAGGGCCTAGTGGTCTGATGTGGATTGCTGTAAATCCTAAAAGATAAGGAGACAAAAAATTCCTCAAGGATAGTGATGGAGTTCGGAGGCATTCCTAGCTTGGTTTACTTTTGTGATATTGGTGCTAGTTTTGGTGAGATCAATGAGGGTGGAGCTGGTATAACCTATGGATTTATTTGGTTATTTTTGGATTGGCTTATCCATGAGATCCCACATTCATGCTTGGAATATGGCATGGGGTGACTGGCTGAAAGAAAGAATTGGTGTAGCCATGTCTACAGTTGGGTGGTACGTGGAAGTCCTGAAACTAGTCGATTTTGGCTATGTATAATAAAATATAAGTTCTCTTGATTTTGTACTTGTTAAGATGTGGCTTTAATGGTTTTTATCTCATTTTTATTTTCATGGTTTAATGTTGCTTATAAGCATGGTTATGTGACTCGTTATTGTCATGCTTATTTCATGTATTTACTTGTAATTGAAAGGATAATGGATGCAAGACCTAATTGATGTCAAAAAGGTTAAGGGAAGAGGGTGGTGATCCTTCTTGTCAGGTCTCATATGAGTTATAAATCATTTATGCTCTATCTTGTATTCATTTCTTGTAGATTGCATTGATGCCAAGTGTTTGAAAGAATGTTAGTCCTAGTTGGGGATGGTCAGATTTAGTCCTGGCGTTAATTTTTTATTTGTAGGACTTATTATTATGTAAATCATGGATTCTAAAAGTGTCATTGAGTTCTTGGTAGTGACCTAGGCTCTGGGCGTGAAAAAGTGGCTCAACTTGGGGACACTAACACAACAATGAGCAGAAAAGTCCTTGGACACGGCATACCATGTCGTGGGAGCATCCAAAGCCTCCTAGATGTTGGCATGTAGATATCATGGGAGCATCTAGGGGCTAATTCATCTAAAAACTTAGTGGGACCTAGGGGCTAGTTACTTGAGAGGTTGGGATGGTTCCTAGGAGTCATGTTGCTGATGTGGAAGGTCTATATGGTGTGTTTCTGTCGATTCCACTTCCTTAAGGTGACTTAGGAGGTCAAATCAAATCATAGTAACTTCTCGTCACATGTTTACCCCGGTTGGCCAGTTACTTCAATAGATGTGGGAGGAGGGCATTACATTGTACTTTTATTATGGTGAGTTTTCTCAACTGTCATTTTTGCGTAGTTTCACTTTCACATTCACAACCACTCCTTTTTCTTGTTTTTAATTTCATTTTCATGTTATCTTCTCTCTGACATGTGTCACTTTCAATGTTATTCACATTTTGCAAGTGTTGTCTTATGTTTTCCTCATGTCATAGGCGTCGCTTTTGTCGTTTTCACTCTTGCATGTGTCACATCTTTTTGTATCAACAAAGTTAGTTTTGGGGAACTCTTCTGCATTATATGGTCATACATATCATTAAAATATGCACTAGACACATTCCTAAAAATCCACACACCTTTTCATCACTATCTTCATTCCTGTCATAAGTTGTGTTCTGAGTGTCGTAATGTGTCATTTCATATGTCACACTTAGAGATAAGTCTCGCTTTATTTTTCATCTTGAGGTGTGATGGTTATTTATGAGTCCTGTGTTTCCTTCCAATGATCCATGTGGAAATAAATTATTGTAGTTAATAATGATACACTTAATCCTCTATGGTTTAGTGTGGAAGTAGAATAGACTAAGGAAGTCAAAGAGAACTTGGGATGTGGAACCCAACTGTCAAACCATGTTCTATAAATGTATATCATTTGTTAATAAAAAATGAACTCTCATGATTTATCTTTCATATTCTGTTGTTTCCCATGTGTGTGTTTAACATGGCATCAGAGCAGGCGATCTCCTGCCCTGCTCAAGTGTGAGCCACTTGTTTTTGTGGCCTTTGTAAACCAATGCTCTCCTCCTGATTATATCTTTCTGAGAATTTCTTAGAATATAGGTTGTTACCTCTATCAGCTCTGCCATTCCTGTATTATGAGTAGTCATGGCCCTCTACAACTTAAATTCTCTATTTTGAAATCCTATCAGCCATATTTTAGCTACATTCCCTGTGCACACTAACCCAAATAGAAAATCCTGGTAGCTTTGACGCTGAAACTTCAACTGGCCTGAATGCAACATTATTCCACCTGCTATTCACTATTATTACTCTTATCGCTGCTCCACCTGCAAACAAAATGCTCACTGGCATAGTCTAATAATGCTTGCGATACCAACGCTGCTCTTACCATTGCCTAAAGGAGCCTCTGGGAAGGAAGGTATGGCTTCCGAACAAATGTACAAAACCGAATGCGGCCTCTGAAAATTCAACCACTGAACCTGCTCTTCCTAGCTAATTTCCTCCATTTTTTCGAGGCTCCCAGATGGGGTTTTCTTGGTCGGAATATTGAAAACATAGTTGCGCATCTCATCTTCGGCATCGCTGTTGTTGAATCACTCGTAAATATTAAGAGAAGAATCCACAACGGTTCTAGAAAAAATAAGCACAATAGACAAAAGTTGACCGCCTCTTCTTACTAAATCCATTGTCAATCTGCTCAAATAAAATCTGCAGTGGGACTAGATATTGAAAATATCATTCTGCATTTCACCTTCGTCATCTCCATCGTTGAACCGATCAGAAAAATTTATGGTGAAACTTTCTTGGGCTGGATATCCTTTTGCTTTTCGAATTCTCCATTGCTGTTGTTGAATCGCTGTTGCTGAATCAAGTCAATGATCTCATTCTCCAGCTTGTGGATTTCAAAATCATATTTGAGGTTCTGGAAAATATTAAAATAGCTGTTATCACACTTTCGTTTTAATACATGCACATTTCCTCTGTTGTTGATTGAACAGTAATATCGCGTTGCCTATTGTATACAACTTTTGTTTCTTTTCAAGGTCAATTTCTGCATCTGCCTGCACTTTACATTGTTTGAAGAAGTGAGGCCTGATTTTGCTCCATTCCTTACTGAATGCCAACAACTTCCTCCATTCACTTGTCTGCGGTTTCTCGATCATGAAAACCTCAATTAATCTATCACACACATTGATCATTTTATAGCCTTTCTCTAACTCAAGATCTTCGTCCTCATCATAGCTTGATGCAACCCCTTGATGAATCCGATGGTCATTCAAAGAATGGAGTTTCTCAAGAAAGTCATTGAAGAGGTCTTAGATATGACAAGGACATGTCCTTTCACATTCCAGACTACTCAAAGCCCATTTATTTTCAAAGTGTTGGATTCATTCATGACAGTTCACCTCTAGATGTTTTAGATTATGGTTCTTTTCCACAATAGCCACAACATATTATGAAATGCCAACACAGTGATCGAGTTGGCCATATGAAAGATCACTATTTTGATCTTCATCCATGTAGGCACTGTTATAAAACTGATCATTCTTCAAAGAGATGCTTCAAAAACAAACCTCCTGCAAGAACAAAGATTCATCTTGGATGGATCGCTTCTTGGCAATGGGCATCAATAGCCAAGAATATATTTCAGACACATGTCAGAACTTGTTCAAGAGTATTGAACAGTCTTGCAGTTGATTTTTCTCCATCATCTCACCTTGTATCTGACAAGGGGGAAATGATGGTCATCTACAAGCTTCAAAGCCACATCAAGTGAGCCCGAGCCACAACCTGCCATATCAGATTTAGAGTTCTAGTTAGAGAAACATATTCCCCTGAGCATGCCTTCAGTTGGTAATTTGGGACACTTCCTCTAGTAGAAGACTTTAGCTTCTTTCCAGTTTCAGAAGAATTCCAGGAATAAAATTAGGGACACTTACTCTAACAAAATACTTCATCTTCTTGCCAGACTTAGAAGAGTTCCAGGAATTGCATTAAGCATTCTAGAGTTGTTGATCATCCTTAAACCATCACAGGTTGAGACTTCCCTTTTCAGGTTGAAATTTTCCCTTTTATGCGGGGTGAGACCTCCCTTTCATGGTTGAAGGTTTCCCTCTTCAAAACAATAGGAGCACTTCCTCTAGCAGAAGACTTTAGCTTCTTGCCAGTTTTGGAAGAGTTCTAGGAATTGCACCAAGCATTCCAGTGTTGGTGGTCATCCTTAAACCATCGCCCTTTATACCAACATTTGAGAGAGCACATTCAGCCTAGTGCTGCCATGCATTTTTGCACATTTTGTATTACAAATCTCTTCTTGGACTCATACATAACCCTTCGGATTAGGGGGGGAATGTTGGACACCTAATCCTCTATGGCTTAGTGTGGAAGCGGAATAGACTAGGGAAGTCAAAGAGACCTTGGGATGTGGAACCCAAAGATCAAACCATGTACTATAAATGTATATCATTTGTTAATAAAAATTGGACTCTCATGATTTATCTTTCATAGTCTGTTGCTACCCATGTGTTGTTTAAGAATTGCTATAAATGGTTGTTAAAGCAATGGATAATGAATGATAATAAACAAACTAAATCATGATATTAAAGTGAGAATCTAATCGCAAGATGATTTCAATTTTACCATTGTAATTATGATACTCACCCATGGTATTCACTCATGGATTTTGTAAACCATGGTATTTACCCATGGTATCATAATTTATTATATGTACCCATGTTATCCTAATTTATTATATTTTCTCATGGTATTCACCCATGGATTTTGTAAACCATGATATTTACACATAGTATTTTGAAATGTTAAAGGGGATAACTCTTTGGTGTAAAGGCACTTATAAGAAAATATAAATACGGGAATTCACTGGTAGAAAAACATGATAGCAAGTCCCATCACCAACTATGGCCTCTGGAGTTTTGATGTTTGGAATCGATTTGCAATGAGTCCCACCAGTGCTTTTTCATAATGTAGTCTCATGATATATTATCAATTCAATAAATATTTGAGTTTGTTTTTATCTTTTTTTTTTTCTTTCTAAAATACCTCGCTTGTGCATGTGCCATATTCTGAATTATATTTATAATGTCAATATTTTTTTTATGCATTGTGCCCTATTCTCAATTATTTTTATAATTCTTTTATGCAATGTTTATCTCATGCATAGACATATTTATTTGTCATTCATGAAGTTGCATCTTTTAAACAACTTAGATCTTTCCAACATTAATGTATCATATTGGATGAGAACTTTGTAGTTAAACACACTTGGGATAGAGTAGTACTAGGATGGGTAAATTGTTGGGAATATTTTAGTTCTTATTATTTTGTCACTTTCCTTGGTCTCAATCCTCCAACAATCTAGATCATCCAGCTTTCAATGATGGTTTTATGTGTGTGATCCATATTTGAGTCATGTTCATATTCATTTCCCTCTTTTACTCTATTGATCTCACACTTAACCATGTTGGCTTTAGGAGGCCTGATCCAGGTTCAGAGTTATTTAGCCAAAAAAATCCCTAGACTACTAGCCCTTTCTGGATCAGCCTGCAGACTACAGACTAAAGTCTCACCTGAAGCAGTATGGGGAGATGTTGGAACCAATTTTCCACACCCTTGAGATGTCTGAGGTGTCGATTTAGTCCAATTGTGCCCACCTTCACACAAGTCACTTCATGCACTGTTCTAACCTTCAATACCTTCACGATCTATTATAATCACATTTCGCACAGCCCTAACCAGGGGTTGAGATGCTTTCGCATTGTTATGGAAATGACCTGTGCTATTTCCCCAAACTACACCAAGTATCTTACTTATCTTCTAACAAATGTTAGTTAACTTTGCATAAACAAATATTCTATCTCACATTTACTTAATCAACACAGTCGTATATGTTCGTGCATCATATAAATAGTAGAAATGCAATTCATACCCAATATATTCAATGTAACATATGCATAAAACAAGAAATAAATATGCAGAATGGATATGAAACTTCTCTTTATTAATGCTCCTACAGTTACAGACTTGACTCACCCTATGCACTCAACTGCGGACTACTAGGCCTCTGCGCACTGAGATGCAGAGCCTTCTCCTACTCTACAACCCAAAACTAGACTTTACACTTTAGATATGACTCAACTCTTCATCCTTATTGTTATTATTGAGTGATCTCTTAACTACTTAGAGTCTCTCTCTATTTATACAATCCCATGGTTTGTAGACGATGGGTAGATCTCTACAGCCGACATTACATTACAAAATTGATGACGGACAACCGTATGACTCTTTTACAAACTACATGCTCTACGCCGACAAAATGTGGAGTCTTTACATTTAAGTTACAATATTTTACCAAAATATGGTCTCTAAGCCCGAAAACTTCCAACTTCCCTTAGGGGATCATGCATCCAACAAGCCATTTTGGAGTCATTCTTGGTCCTTCATCCCAGTGCAATTTGTCAAGGCATTAACTCTCTTACTGAGTGTGGATATTAACCTATTCATGGGCCTCAATTATGCAATCCTACTCCCCAATATTGGTGCACTGAGTACCTCTCAAGCTCATCCCAAATTTGTTGCATATTATGATCCTCGCAAGGGAACTCACCTAACCCTTCTTGCCCATATTGAATCACTACACTGATTTTTGGTCAACTTTTCCTTGCATGGAACATAGATAACTCCTAGCTAACAACATGGACTTCTTCCACCCTTTTGCAAAGGCAAATCATGGAATGAAAAGACCCTCCATCCTGTTAGTGTAGTGAAAACCTCCCTATGCAAAGTGGCTTCCTCCTATGGGCTCCCACAATGAAAATCACATTCCAAATGGTCAATCACCCCATGTTTAGTCAAATTGTGCTAGCCTAATATTAAAAGTGCACTCCAAAGCAACGATGACCCCTTTTTTTATAAAACCTACACTTTCCTTAAGGCCCTCTCTCCCTTTGAGCACATGAAGCAAACCTGATGGTTGAAGCTTTCACCTTCCCCCTTCCCCAATGTGCTTTGTGCCCAAGCCTTGCTTAACCTCTTCCTCTAGAGTGCATGGAAAAATAGGGAAGGCTTAAGGAAGCCTCCTGTCTATCTTTGACCATTTACACTGTGCTCTCTTAGAAGCCTCATTCTCCTTAGGGCGCATGGTGTAGTCTTGAAGGTTGAAGCTTTCACCTTCCCCCTTTCCCAATGCGCTCTGCACCCTAGTCTTCCTTAGACCCTTCATTTGAGTGCATGGCATAGTAGGGAAGGGTGAAGGAGGTATTTCCTCACCATTTATTGGTCAAAGTGCACTTTCAAGCCTTCCTCTCTTTTCTTTAGGGAGCATGGCGTAGTATTGAAGGTTGAATCCTTCACCCTTCCTCCTTTAAGATTCCCCATTGCGCTTAACCAAGGAGAGCCCCTCTTCATAGTGTATGGTGAAGTCCAAATGAAAATTGGAGCCTTCCTAAGCCAATGATGAGATGTATTGCACCCTCCTAATCAAGCCTTCTTCTTTTAACGCTCGCACAGGCCTATCATGAGCAGATCATTCCATGAGCTAGGTAGTGATAAAATATATATTTTTAAGACTGATCTTGCCTCATCATGAGTGATCTTCATTGAAAGGAGTACCTTCCTAGCATGAAAAAGGTAATTCTCAAAGCAAATATGAAGGAGAAAGCATAAACAAACACCTATGGAGAAGAAGAACAAAATAGAACTATCACGAAGACATTAAGAAGATCATGGACTGAAAAAGAAAGAAGACATTGCATGATGACTCATAGGATTCAAATATTGATCAAATACCCTTTGGAGGTTGAAAATGAGCAACAAAGAGGATCTTTCATGAAGATGAAGTGTCAATATGACCTCTCATGAAGCTAAAAGACAAAGTAGCAAGGAAGACAACTTGGCATTTCCATCTCATCCTGAAGTACATGTCATCATTGTCAAGTTGTATCTTGTACAAGTGTCATCATAATAGTCAATGTGTGTCCATGTGTCATGCCACATCAACATGTCGAATGTGATGATGTTTTCTGAAGGAAAAGGATAAAATGTAATGTGTGGAAGTTGAAGAGTCATATGTGGAATATGAAAATTCACTTAGTAATAAATGGAAAAAATGTCTTTAGGAGAAGTTCAAAAGTCACATGGAGAAGTCCAAAGGACATTTAGAAGTTCAAAGGACATAGTAGATAGTCCAAGAGTCATGAGGATATGAAAAGTCATTCCTCTTGTTATAAAAGTAACCTCATAAATCAAGCAAAGGGATTTTTAGAGACTTAATCTTTGGAGAGCTAGTCTTGGCTTCTCTGCTTAGCATAGGAGGGAAAACTATTTTTTGGAGAAGAAAGAAGTGACTTAATGTTCCACTACTGGAACTAGTCCCTCATCATTGTAACTGTGTACTTGGATTTTTTACCTAATTGAAACTCAATGAACCAAAACATTTTCATGCACATATCACAAATGTTTTAGGGCTATTCTTGGGATGTTTACGCTATATGTTTTGTTCATATGTACTAGAGAAATTGAACTATTTTGGTGGCTTTGGCACTCATCTTGTTGAATGTGTGTTGTATCCATTTTAATAATTGTTATGTGAACTATTTTTCTAACAAATATTTTCATACTCTCCCGTGTCTCTCTTAGGTTAGTATTATTACTTCCTTCTAGAGGCTCAATTTTGTCTCCCCCCTTGCAAAAGCCTCCTTTTACACATTACAATTGGTGTTTCACAATGTGAACTTACTTCCGTGCTCAAGGGTTATTTATATAATCTCTTATGTTATTCATTGAAACCAAGGTGAACCTTACAGTTATGGTGGTCAAGCTAATACTTTGGATGGGGCTCCCACTCCAAACAATGTGAGTTCAAATTGGGACTTCACATCAGGGATACCCCCATGTATGTTTACAATATCTATCATTGTCAACAACTTGTCAGGAACATGTGAAAATGCTATAAAACCAAAAATTCAAAAGTGGGAGACATTCACCTTCTTACCTTTCTAAGCTTCTTGAGGTACTTCATCTTGGACAATGGTTGTTGGAGATCTGTTGAGAACATATATAGAAGTAGCAACAACTTCAACCCAATAATCATTGGACAACTTCTTCTCACGAAGCATACATCTCGCCATATTCATGATTGACTATTTTTTCCTTTCTGCTACTCCATTCTGTTGTGGAGTGTATCTTGTTGTGCTCTGCATGATGATTACTTTTCGTTGAAAAAGAAATTTGAAGTCATTGGAAATGTGTTCTCCTCCTTCGTCTGACCTAAGTACTTTTAAAGGCTTTCCACTTTTCTTTTTTGCTTCTGCTTTGAACTCTTTGAATCTTGATAAAGTATCAGATTTATTTTTGAGAAAATAAACCCATATCTTCCCGCTATAATCATCAATGAAGGCCATAAAATAAAGAATACCACCAATGGATTGTGTTGGCATTGGGCCACATATATCTTTGTGGACTAGCCCTATGGACTCTTTTTCTCTAGAGGAAGATGTGGGAAAGCTATCTCTTTTATGCTTTGATGGAATAAAAATTTCAAAATTACAATCTTTTTCATTCACAATAGAGAGACCAATGACCATAGAATGTTTATGAAGTAGACTTAGACTCTTGAAAGGGATACAACCATACCTAGAATTCCATAGTTGATATTCCTCTATCTTTGACACATTGTGTCTGAAAGACTGTGAAAGATTGTTAATGGAAATATCATATTCTTGGGTTTTTCAACATTTTCTATCAGTCTTCTATTGGGAGGTTTGTCATAGATATAACATGTGGTCCCTTGGAATATTACATCATAACTATGTTCCATCAATTCACCTACGCTAATGAGATCATGCTTCAAATATGGAACATGATGAACATTAGGTATATATTTCTGCTGATTATGTTTAGTAAGAACAAGGACAATACCTTTCCCTTCAACTTTAATACAGGAATAGTCTCCAAGAGTAATTTCAGATGTTATTGAAGCATCAATGCAAGAAAGTAGATTTTTATTACTTGTCATATGGTTGTTGTAGCCACTGTGTAGCTACCAAAGGTCCTCATTGTGATTGTCTTAAAAAAGATGGCAGGAAAGAAACATGGTTTTAGGTGATTCTCCTTCATTGTTGGAGAGAAGGACACTTCCCCTCTGTTGATTTGATCGTTTCTTTCTACATTCATGTTCATAACGCCCACATTTCTTGCAGTAATAACATTGGACATTAGATTTCTCCATGTTCTTCTTCTTCATGTTTGGTTTTGTGAAGATCTCGACTGCTCTATTGCATGATGATGTTCTATCTTTCCTTTTCCTCTACCTCTGCCTCACTTTCTGACGTCTCTATATCCTCAGCCTCAGCCTCTTCCAAGAGAGGCTTGTGCTTTGAAAGCTTGTTCCATGGAATCTTCTCCCAGGTTACGACTTGTTTTGTGTGACAAAAGCGATCCAGTCAACTATTCTACTGATAGAGTTGTAAGATCTTTGGATTCTAGAATGGTTGTTACAACCATGTCATATTTCTTTGGCAAGCTTCAGAGGGATTTTTCAACTATCTTCTGATCTGTAATGGTTTCACCCGTAAGTTTGATCTGATTGACTATGGTCATGACTATAGTCATGAACTGATCAACTTTCTCTTTGTCAGTCATCTTTAGGGTTTCAAACTAAGCTCATAATGTCTACAATTTAATAATCTTCACTGTATCATTAACCGAATATGCAACTTTCAAAATACCTTAGGCTTCTTTTGTTGTTGATGTGTTGGTTATCTTGTCGAAGATAGAGTCATCGACTGAGTTCTATATCCAACATTTGGCTCCGTGCTCTTTCTTTATGAGTTCGACGGTTGCATTCCTTTGATTATTAGACATGGTTGCCTATGCCTATTGGGTTGGTTGTACACAAGTGTTCTGAAATGTATCCCAAGACTCTTGAGCTTGCAAAAACGTCTTTATCCATAAAAACCAAAACTCATAATTTTTCCCAAACAAAATAAATATCTATACCAAAGTGCTAAAAAAACAAATTTTAAATATAAATTCATAACTTTTTAAACCAACTCCTTTTCAAATCCTTTTGATTTGTTTTGACCCAAAAAAAAATATTTGAAATTAAACAACCCGTTTCCTTTATAACGAATTTCTTTTAAAAGAAAGTTAATTAAACAAACTCCTTTTATATATAACAAATTTCATTAAACAAATTCCAAACTCCTTTTACACCAAACAAACTCTTTTTATCGAACCCTTTTTTTAAAACAATACATGTGATTTCTCAAAATAATACCTCTTTCTAAAAAATCACATAAGCCCTTTTTCAAAAATTCGTAAGCCTTTTCAAAGTTCACAACGAAAGTGTGGCTGTTGACTTTTTAAACAAGGCTTTAGATAATGTGCTCGTTTTTAATTGGAGGTTGGAATTTCTTTTTTGGCACCTTTCTTGAAACTGAGGCTGTCCACCAACTGCCTTTCAACTTCTTATGCATTGAGCTCCTAATCCGCTGCTTCTGTTGCGTGGTCTAGTGAATTTCGTGCTTCCTAGACTTGAAGGCCGACTTTTCCTTCCTTTCTTTAATGTGTTACTGCGGACTTTTCCTATTTTCTTTTTTAAATTGTGTTGCTGTCGCATCTGTCGACACAAACATTTTATGTTTTTTATATTAAAAATTAATTTAGTATAAAATTATATATATTTTTTAGTATTATTAGATTAATTTGCCTAATTAAAGTTTTTAAAATTTGTAACTTTAATTATCAATAATTATATAAACAACATGATGGTAGTATTTATTAAATATTTTAGAATATTTTATCAATATAAAAATCAAAACGGAGATCTATCTTCAAATACATTATTATTATTTATTTTAATTTATAATTGATTAATTGAAAATTTAAACAATATCCTATCATGGAATAAATTTTTTGATGCTTATTATGCATTGATGCCCATAGGTATGTATCAATCATTTAACGATATAGCGGTGTTAGCGATGACGCAAATGGTAGGGATCTAACATCCATAAAATATTATAAAATATTGTTAGTACTAGTAATAAGTAAATATTGTCATATATTTCAAAACTAATCATGCCCTTATGTATTAATTGAAAGAATGACATACAAATATGTGCCATATGGACACTAGTTACTATTTTTTTGACATGTGGTATTCATAAGTCAAATTATTGGCTAATGATAGTGTAACAAAGTCTGTGAATCTCTATGTAAAAAGAGAGTATATCTACATGGTTAAGAATCTTGTTCCATGTTTTCTTAAATGTATAAATGTTGAACTTATAGGCAAAGTCTAATTTATAGACGAAATTTTGACCGTAATTCACCAAAATATATAATTTCAAGATTTTTTGTTGTTGTTTAAAATACATTTTCTAATGCATATATGGATTCAACACCCTCAAAAACCCGGGACCACTTGAATTATGCATATTAAAAAATTCAAAATCACAATTCAAACTCATGTTTTTAAAAAATGTAGTGAAAAAAGTCATTTCTTCTATAAGTTAGACTCAAGCTAACTTATATATATCTGATTTATTATTATTTTGTATCATATTATTTTAAAATAATTATAATCTAATTAGTTATGATTTTTTTGTACCATTGAGTGGGTAGTGTTTTGATGCTTATTATAGATTCCAGTCATTTTGCGTTTACTCTAGTATATAACATAATTAATTATATAGTTAAAATATATATACATTTAAAAACATGTAACAATTTTCATTGACCATGGAACTACCTTCACTTTACCTACAATTTCTCAACCTCTAAATAAGCTTTATAACAATCCTATGAGCCAATTCCATGTCGTACTAATGCTACATACCCAAAAAAATTGCAATTCATGTTTATATGACAAATGTTTAATGACATTTTTTAATTAATCAATTTAATTAAGAAGGAGAAAAGGGCATAGCTGATTTGTAGATACATTTCAACCTTTATCTATGACTATTACTAAGAATATTCTATAAAATTCTATGCAAACTAAATCCCTACATCTACCTAATAATTAGCATAGCCATATAAATCACTATATATATCCATCTTCACTCTCGAGTCTCGATCTACCAAATGTAGAGAGAGATCAAATCTCTCAATATGCAAACTTCTTTTAAGTGCAAAAATTGAGAAAAGACTTGCATTCGAGAGGTATGATTCCTCTCATAACTTGGTAGATCCTTAGTTAATATAGATCCATGATGGTTCTTAATAACATTACTTATATTGTATAAATTTCAAATATTTGTATATAAAAGTATTCCCATTTACAAAATTTCCCTTGAACTAGGCTCTTTATTATTAATAATGTTTTATTATTTATTATTTGACCAAAGATCTAAAACAAACATTTACACCACTACTACATCACCTCCATATTGAGCTATAAAGCACCTCCCAGGCCAATTAAATGGTTTATAATTAAGGATAGGAATCAATTTATAATAAGTATTAAAATACTTATTTCACCATATGCCTCTTGTGCTAAATTTTAAATTTTTTTATAATAACGATATACTTTATTTTATTATTATAAAATAGTAAATATAAGTATTAAACATGTATACATTCACAAAAACACAGAACAAGATTTTTAACCATGGAGACTTACTCTCACATTACCATGGAGATTCTTAATTTGTATATATACTTTGTTAAAATGTAATGGTAAAAGGCCATGGCTTATGGATACCACATATCCAAAAAACCATAACTCATTTCAAATGGCGCTCATTCATATGGCATTTTTTTATAATTAATCAATTTAATTAAAAGGTATTAAGAGAATAACTAAATTTTGGAGATAAATCTCAACCTTTGATTTGTACATATTATCATGAATGTTCTAGAATATTTCATAGAAATTAAATCCTTACCATCTTATCTAATAATTGATTGATAATTAAACATTAAAAATAAAAAATTTTTATGTCTAAAATACACCCGGTTATCTATATGTAATTATAGTATTTAAATAAAAACATCCAAATCGATTTCAAAAAAGGAACCAGATAGGACTCTCCATGTAAATATTTGATATTTTAAATTAAATGAAATAAAACTTCTTAAAATAATTATAAACAAATTAATTATAATTTAAAATTTTGGTATTAATTTTAAATTATTTTTTTAATTACAAATAGTCATTGGATGTGTATTATTTTAGATATTTACAAAGAATGTTGTCATCCTTTTCCTTAAATTCAATTATTGTAGGTGATATTTTGAATTAATATTGAGTATATCATTATATTATATTTTAACTTTGTTTTTAAATGACCTTAAACCTTAAAAATTATCATTCATACATATATATAAACAAAATAAAATAAAATTGCATAGTTATTATAGTCAAAATATAATTATCCTATTAATTATAGTAAAATATTTGTTAATATTAATATTTGACTATATTCATGATAATGATAATTATGTCAATATTTAATATATTAAAAATTTAATAAAAAAATGTTTTGTCATAGTTTTTCACTATAATTATGCTAAAGTAGTTATAGTCATATAAATAAATTGTGTCAGTTAAAGCTGATAGGTATCAATTCATAATAAACATCAAATACTCATAATCATTTTACTTCATTAAATTAAAAAAAATCACAAAAAACTAATTAAAATTATAAAATTGTATTTTAGAATGTCATTATTATTAATTATAAAAAATGTTAGTATATAAACCTAAATATACATACATTTAAAAGCATTGAACAAAAATTCTTAATTTATGGGAGATACCCCCACTTTTTACAAAGATTTCTAAATTGTAAATAGCATCATTACAATTACCAATACGACAAGTTCAAAATCATAAATCATTTCATATGGCATGTTCATATGTCATTTCTTAAAATTAATCAATTCAATTAAAAGGAAAAAAATGATTTAATAATTTGGAGATAAATCTCAATCTTTGATTTAGGTCCACTACTAAAATTAATTTAAAATATTCCACACAAATTAATATCCCCGATCCACTTAATAATTATTAATAATTTAATTGTAAAAAAGCCTATTCCAAAATAATATATATATATAACTTTTCTTCTCCCTTTTTAATTGTTAGTTTCAAAAATAAGTTTACTAATAATATGCATTTTCTTAAATCATTTTTCAATATCGAAGCGAGATGTCTTTAGTAAGATTTTTTGGAAACTTTTCGAGTGGATTTTTCCACTCTAATTTCTCTAAAATCCGGTAGGAATTCATTGAAATCATAAGTTTCATGGATATCCCCTGCACAATTAAAGTGCCTTAAAGGTTTTTCAGTATGATAAATTCATATATACAGTAAAAAATAACTAATTAAATTACACAAATCAAAATTTTGCTATAAACTTTTTTACGAGATTCCAACACCAGACACTCTAAAAAATAACACTGAAAACAACTCCATATCAAATCCTCTAATATATCCTTTATTTTAAAGGAAAATAATAGAATTTAAAGTGTCTCTTTCTTTACTTATAAACATATAACAAATATTTTATCACAATGTTAGTTTGCACGTGGTCGAGTAGCCTTTGCAACCTTTACAAGACGGAGAGCATAAGGATGATTTCTTTTAATTCTAAGATTATGTATTGAAAACTTGTGTGGATTATATATATATATTATTATATATATATATAAATATATATATATATATATATAATAATATAATATAATATAATAATGTAATAAATATTATTTTAAATAATTATAAATGATATATATTTAGATATATTTTTTAAATTTTAATTAACCAATAATATTAATAAATATCACAATAACATAAGGCATTGGAGGGCATTTCAAATTTCATAGTTTGGAAAGATAGAATGGAAATTTTGTTGGATCACAATGGAGTATTGGAGTACACACAAAATGATATTCCAAAATCAGTAACATCAAATGCACAATAGCTGGCTTAGTGGAAGAAAGACATACAAAATCCAGAGGATTATCGTGGAGGGAGTCAAAGACCATGTGGTTTTGAGTTTGCATGGCATGAAAATTGCTTATGCAATGTGGAAAACCCTCACAAAGATATTCGAAAGTAGTAGTGATGCCAAAAAATTGGCATTGAAAGATAAGCTTAGAAACATTCAAATGTAGAAAATGAAACCATTGTTCAGTACCTATCCAGATTCATGTAGGTCAAGAATGAACTTGGAGGAGTAGGAGAGATTGTGTCGCCATATGATCTTGTGAGCTTAGCAATCCTTGGTATTCTAAAGTCATAGCGCAACTATCAAGATTCAACTAATAGAAGAGACAAGCTCCGAAATTGGGAGAGGCTTTGGTCTGACTTGGTGTTGGAGGAGATTAGAAGAAACACTAGAGATGGAGTCTCATCCAGATCTGATGAGGAAGAATATTGAGCTCTAGCTCGAAAAGGAAATAATTCCAAAGGAAAAAGGGCCCAAGGCAAGGAAGAACAAAGCTGGAATCATGGAAAGAAGAAAAACCTGAGTAAAATTAAATGGTTTCACTGCCATGAGTATGGACAATATGCAACCAAGTGTCCACATAAGAAAGCCAACAAGGATCTTCCAGCAATAGCAACAGGAGATGCTCTCACATCATAATTCGAGTTGGATTTTACCCTCATTGCTTGCATGGAAAACACAATAAGAGGGAGTGAGTGATACCTAGATTCTGGTGCTTCATATCATATGACAAGAAATAAGGAGTTCTTCAAAATCTTAGAGGAGAAAGACCTACAATTACCCGTAGAGGTTGGATATGATGGTAAATATAGTACCAAAGGGATTGGAACTATCACCTTTAAGAGGGGGTGTGGCTCTCATATTCACCTAAAGAATGTAATGTATGTTCCTAGCCTAAATACAAATATAGTTTCTGTAGCTGTACTTGAAGACATAGGATATGATGTGCTGTTCAATAGAGGGAAGTCATATGTAAAGCATGTGGCTACTGGACAAGTAAAAAATGGTGTTCGAGTTAAAAATATCTACAAGCTAGAGGTATATTTTGCCATGCATGCAATTATACCTTCAAGAGTGAGCTGGGGTGATGTAAAGTCTTAGTCCCAGAGGTGCAAAGATTTGGGCAGGGTTCATAGGAGAACAACAACAATTGCAGTATACTCTTCTCATAGATCATTTCCCTTGCTACAGGGGCCTACATTATTCAATAACATAAGGATCAATGTCAGTTGATGAAGTCAGATCTTGAGATACAGAGCATAGGGTAGTAGTAGTCAGAGACTTATGAGACAATTGCAACTTAAAGATAGAATTGATTTAGTATTATAAATGCTTCTCAATTGCAGTTGTGGCGATATAAATAACGACAATGAGAGGGAGTGTCAGTTGTGTTACAATACATTCCTTAGGAGGAGTAGGATTAGGGTTGTGCAAAACCCTTTTCTTGCTAAGAGGGAGTGTTAAATTGTAGCAAGAAAAGGATTCATTTGACTTGGGCCTTAGTCAAATGGAGAAATTTGAATTTCCACATCAACAAGATGACTTGAGTTTCAGTTAGTAGGAGTGACATGGCCAAGCCACTTAGATAATTCAGTCAATTCGATTTTGTGTGCAAAGAGTAGAGTTATGTATGAGTTGATTGCTAAGATCTAGCAATCTAGTGGAGCTATAGTTAGTGAAACTTAGTTATTTGAGCTCTAGTCATGAATAGAGTTAAGATGTGTTCAATTGAGTAGTTGTAATTTTTGTTAACTCATTGATCTCTCAGCTAACTAGTCAATTTACTAAAAATAGCCCTAGTCACGCATACAATTTGAATTGCTTAGTTGAGTGGAGGAAAAATGCATTAATGTAATCATTATTGTATACTAGTGAGTGTACATAGTTTTCATGTAGGAGGTGAGGAATTTTCTTGTGATCACGCAAGTAAATAGGAGCTCTTCCTATTCTTTAGGAGCAGGAATTGTGCAAGGAAATAAGAGGAAGCAAGAGGCCTATTTTGGCTAAGTATGTCCAAAGCAAACTTAGGAGAAGATCAGTTGCAGTGCAGATTGAGCTTCAAGGATTGAATCAATCATTGTAATAGATCTATATTCTCATATGATATAATACAAATAGGGGAGGGGTTTTTTCAAGTTGGGTTCACTAGTACAAATATTTTTTTCTTTGTGATTGAATGATTGCATGCATTTCTATGTATGTTTTCCCTTCCGCATATTGAGTAGAAGAAAATTGTGTCTATTGTTTTTCAGTTTGAATTCATTAGTAGATGCAAATTTCAAGCTATTTCTGCATAATCCAATTTTGAGCTTTTTCCTCCACATGTTTATTTGGTATATATCTATGCTCTTGGTTGATAAGGGCTTCATAGAGAGCAATCACATGGAAAAGTAGGTCTAAGATGACCTCTTCATAGTGATGTTGGGATTGGTTGGCTTGATTTCAGGCTCTTTATTGAGAGGCAAGAGGTGGATTATTGGATGAGGGAGTGAAATTAGAGGGGAAACCTCTACCGCTTCCTTGATGAGATTCTACAAGATTTCTTTGAGTTATATTGACAAGAGAGGGTTGGCGGGAGAAAGAAGAGGGAGAAGGGTAAAAAGAGGGGGTTTAATTTAGTTGAATGAGGAGTGATTGAGGGATAGTGAGGGTATGATCACAGGTGAAGGACAATCAAGAGAGATGAAATTTGATATAGAGCGAGGCGAGTGAAGGTCGTATGAGGACAAAGTGAAAATAAGGGGGAGATGACATTGAAACTGGATTGAGAATCAAATGAGGGGCGCTAAGACAAATGAATATTGATTACAAGGTTGGATCAAATTAAGCTATTGGGTAAGGATGCTTTGATCCAAAATCCATGATGCCAAAGAGAGTAACAAATAATAGAAATTCGATTTGAAGGGAATTGAATTGGAGTGGAAATGACCTTCCTTGGTGGTGGAGGAGCTTACATTGAAGAAGCAAATGACACAATTTGTTGTTGCTCAAATTATAGGTCACACGAGGTCAAATTAGACATATAGATAAGATAATATATGTAGGAAACTGTGCATGATGTTGATAAGGAGGTGAGGGCATCTCGATTTGAAAAAAAAAATCTAAGACCAAGAAGGAACATTTTGTCCATCATTAGAGCGCACCAAACTTATTTTAAAGAGATCACTGCTTACGTAGTTCTACATTCAAGATTCTGCGTGATACCGAGGTGATTATGATGAGAGGTGCCCCTGATTACCATGCCCTCAAAGGATTGAATGTGGCAGTTCTAGTAATGATGGTAGACTATCATTGCGGCATGATAATATAGCGTGTTCGCCATTTAGTGTGAAACAACTCTACTTGGAGTTGTACTAGTCTAGTACTTGTTATCATGATGGCATTGAAGAGCCATTTGGCTGGGCATCATTAGGTTGATGCATTTCACATTGTCTAAGGGGATGGAAACTATGTTGATCTATGCGGGGGGATGTTTTTCCATTAAGTGAGAGCACAATGGGGAAATTCACTCTAAAGCATCCTCCTTGGGAATGATGCTTTAATGTTAATATCTTTAAACCAGAGAAGTATTATTTAAAATTGCTAAAATAATTTATTATTAAATATAAGATAAATATATAATAAAAAAAATATATCATGATAAATAAAATTATTTTATTACCAAATAAAAAAAAAATTCATTAAATATAGATAAATTTTATTTATTATTTAAAATTTTATCTAAAATAATAAATACATAAAAACGAGATATGGTATTTTAAATTTGAAATTGTAATGGCAGAGAAAAATAAACATATTTTTAGCTATTAAATTTACTTAATTTATAATTAAAAATTAATTAAAATATCTTATATTAAATCCATTAAAAATGTTTTTTTATTATAAATTTATTTAAATTGTAAATTAAAAAATAATTAAAATGTCAATTCACTCAATTTGACTCGTGATCTTGCCTTTCCTCGGCATTAAATCAAAAGAAAATTCACGAGAAAGGCAGTTTACCTAAACCATTATAACCAAATCCACGACCAGAAGTTTATAAAAATCCCGACAGTAAGACTATTTTAATTTGACACCACACCTGCAACATCCTCAATGCCAATAGCGGGATGACGTTTTGACAGAGCAGGTATTCCATTCAATAATTATAAATCAAAGATATGGAGACACTTCGTGGAGCAGGTATGCCCACGACAGGCTGCATATACCCAAACCTATACCTAGTTGACTACAATAAACTAATTCCCAGACGTGTTGGGCTGTTAAGGTTCCAGCCATAGAAATGACAGCATCTATCTCTGCTCTTCTCAAGTTCGTTAATTGAATATAACTCGGAGGAAAATACACCAGTTCGGAAAATTATGGAGCGCCCTACATCAGAAGGAGCCCATATTCTTAAGGAATCAGAGTCAGCCTCATCTGTATGGGGATGGAGAAAAAAAGTTGCAGTCTTTGATTTCATTATGAGAATATTCGGCATAATTGCGACGCTGGCTGCAGCCATCGCCATGGGCACAGCATACGAAAAGCTTCCTTTCTTCACGCAGTTCTTCCAATTTGAGGCCAAATATAGCGACTTGCCAGCCTTCACGTATCCATTAAAACTTATCCAGTTTTCTTTCCTAGTTGGAAAAATCCTTTTCTCAGTTTGACACGAGTTTGTTCATACTCGGACTATACTTTCATTTCAGTTTTAAACCTAACTGAAATATTGTGAGATTGTATGCAGGTATTTTGTGATAGCTAATGCCATAGCAGCAGGATACTTGATACTATCTCTACCCATTTCAATATTCAATATGATCAGACCCCATGTAGAGGCCTCGAAGCTTATTCTCATCATTTTTGATGCGGTAAATATTTTATCACTTATCTAGTTAATCCAATTTTTTTAATACATTATTTTGGGGGTGAGAGAGTTACAGTGTTATTGTTTTAATTGGGATGTTGATAGTGTGATAAATATTTTGAAAATTAGAATTATAAGTGAGATAATTTAAAAAAGGTGGTTTTCATTTTCAATGTTTTTAATAGATTAATTTTTTCTTACTATAATATAATATTTTGAGGGTAGACTTAAAACGATACCAAATTCCTTTATAAAATTTATAAGAATTAGTCTTTATCTTAGCAATGTTCATTTTACCATAACACTAATTTTTAAAATTAAATTCGTAGTCTCTTTATGATATCCTACTTTCCTTTTAATTAAACTTTTTATTTCTATAACTTCACTTTACATCTAGAAATAATAATATTTTTTAATATATTCTTATTATGAAAAATGATATTCTACCCATGATTTAATCAAAATGGGCCATCCAGAGATAAATTCATATACCAATGGTTCAATTTTTGTGTGAAAACATGGAATTTATATATGCACTTTGTTACAGGTGATGGCCGTTGTGGATACATCAGGAGCCTCCGCAGCAGCTGCTATTGTGGATGTGGCTCGCAGGGGAGTCTCCCGAGCCAACTGGTTTTCTTTCTGTCAGCAGTTCGGTTCATTCTGTGAGCGTGTCAGTGATGTACTGATTGCTTCTTCAGGTGCAGCGGTCATATTTGTTCTCCTCGTTGCATTTAATTCGTCTGCTCTATATAGGCGTGGACCTTAAAATTACTGTCCGACTTGTATGTTTGTATAACAGTGTGACACCAATTTATATTAGAACAGATTTAGAATGGCACCGGCAAGATGCCATTTGCTTCAATAAAATTCTCTCTACAAATATGAGCAGAAGCAGTTTTTCGGGAGCCTCCGTGTTTCCATAGAACGTGAGACTGTCATGTTAAAATTGAAATGCATATGGCTTGTCAATTTGAAATAGTTTTAACGGGTGAATTTGTTTTCTATCTGATCCTCTGCGGAAAACAAAATTTGGTCTCTGTTTTCAGGGCAAACATAAACAAAATTTGGTCTCTGCTTTCAGGGTAAACATTTTCTTGTTTTTAATGGTATAGTTTAATTAGGGTAGGTTTTTGGTTGGAATTTGGTTAAATAATATTTTATATTTTAGTAGTTAAAAAAAAAAAAAATTGGTTGGAATTTGCTAAACAATATTTTATATTTAATTATTATGCATATCATTTGAATGGTTTTAGCAGTGCATTATATTACATATCATTTTGGGATTCAACCAGGTTAAGTTATTCATCTATAACCATTTCCATCATAGATAGTTGTAAATTACTAATTTCTCATGATTTTTGAATAGTCCACTTAGCTTACATGGGTGAAAAAGTGAGATTGAAACTAGTGAAATGGGATAGCAAGCTAAGCGAGCTTGATTGTGGGAAAACTCCATAGTTAAGTGCCACAGGCAATTTGGGATGGGTGACCTCGGGAAATTTTCATTAAATTTATTATTTGTTTTTTATTGGAATTTGGCTAAACAATATTTATATTTTAATTGTAGAAAAAATTCATTAAATTTCAACACAATAAAATATATTTTTAATTTTATAAGTAACAGAAATTTAATATCAAACTTGTAATTCCAATAAATTTCTCTAGAGAATTTCATTAAATTTTATTTTTTTTTATTGGACTTGGCTAACATATTTATTTTATTTTAATTGTAAAAAAATTAACACCATAAAATATATTTTTTAATATATAATAGAAATTTAATTATTCAAACTTGTAATTCCAATAAATTTCTTTTCAGAAGAGTTTTTAGCAAAAATCACATCATAATTCATTCCTGGACCAAAGTGTGGTTACAAGTTGAAGAACAAGATCATGGCTACATGTACTGCTATATTTGACTGCGAAACTAGACTCATCAGCCGCTACTAAGAAACCACTATGTTTGACTAGGCAACAAGACCAAGAAATAAGGGAAAGAAAAAATAATTAATTAATTAATTTGATTATATTTATTATCATATTTGAATAAAAGAAAAACTAGTAATTAATTATTAAAAATATGAATCAATAATTAGGCCTGTAGGCCTTCTTATGCATCAACAATCGTCAACACTTTTTACCTGCTCCGCTGGATCAGGTGAGACACTTTCAACCGTTGATTTGAAGTGTGACTACTTTTTCCAAATATTGGTTGAGTTGCTTTACTGCTTTTTCCCATTCTTTTATGTCACTCTTGAAGATATTTTTATTGCTTTCCCCTGTGATTTGTTGTTGTTGTTCCTCTTCCCTGGGCAAGCACTGATTAGTATTAAGCATCTCACAGAGAGCACGTTTCACTTTCAACTCATCATTTTCTTCAATACTCTGCATTGCATTGGCTTGCCTGGTTTCCTCCCAACGTTCACAATCACATTATTACAGATCTCGTGATTCTCCGTGACACAGATGCTCGTTCCCCTCATATTGCCTGATGGTCATCCCGAAGAAGCCAAAAAGAAGCAATAATTGTTTCCTGTGCTGCTCTTGCCTCATCATGTCATTCCTCGTCCTGGTTTGTGGCATTTCCAGTCTAGTATCATGGATAATTTACAATCCCAAGCTATCTAGAATGGGAATCGATCTCGTGATCAACGAGCCCTTCTCCCACTTAATGTTCGAGACATTGCCTCCGCCCTAGGTATTCCGCCCTAGGTATACCACCTTGCAGAAGCTGCTCTTTGTTCCATTTCCTTACCAATGAATGCATTTACTGGCAGCAGGAGAAAAAAACAGTCAACGATGGTGCTCAATCTTCAAATCATATCTAGGACCATTCCCCTGGCAACATTTTTTGTCATGAGAATAGAGCCAAGGACAAGGGATCAATTGATGAAAATTTTTCAAAGGTATCCGAATTTAATATATTCTTCAAGGAATAGACGATTTTTGCATCCAAGCAATGGGACTCAACACAGATCAATGTAGTAGTACATAAAATCTTGTGTGAAATGTCCCTAATTCGGTGTATTTTCAATATGCTTTTTTGTCACCAATTTTGTTCTGCATCTCTCAGAGTGACATGCTGAATGATAATGATAAGATCCCAGACTACTTGGAAGGGAAGGTCAGAACGTGAGGCACGTGATCTTCAAGCATCAGAGAAATGTCAGTTAGTGCGAGTATGGGGAAAATATTCGGCATTCGATCGTGTGCGTCTGATGAGGGTTATTTGAAGAAAAGATACAAAAATTATATCTCCTTTTGAAAATATATTGTAGGTGTTCACATACTTTAAGTGTAAAATTGTGATATCAACCATGTGGGAAAAATGATGGAGGGGCTCCCACTGTGTGTGACAGCTATTATTCCGGCCCTCAGAGCAACACTTGCTGCTGCATGTATGACTTCGGAGGCTACTTCTATGCCTGGGGCTGCTGCCCTCTTGATTCGGCCACCTGCTGTCCTGTCATCAATTCTATCCCTTTTCATTTATACATGTACAATGCTTGGCTATGTTAGCCATTGTTATTGTTTGTTCTAAGGCTTATAGCCTATGAACAAAACAACTTTATAATTACGGAAGCTATTATAGATCTTAACTCGAACAGTGAAAGGTAATTTTCCATATTTTTCAATTGTTATTGTTATTTAAGGTCAGTAAGATTATTCCCAACCTGGGTGCAAAAGGTTTAGGTGTAATCCCCCATTGTTCTGTGTACTATTTGGAAATTAATATCTGTTACTCTTCATGTACAGAATTTGTTCATTTATATTTTCTCTGTCTTCTTGTTAATCTATGAACAAAACTTGCTTGCATATATTAGTTTGACATTGTTGTTGGCAACAGGTCACACACTTGTGCCCAAACCAGTGACCAATATAACTACGTCGGGCTGATAAATAAGTTAGACAAATAGCTCACGCGAAATTTCTTATACGATTTACAGGCCTGCTAAAATTTTCGGCCATGGAACAAAGATTGGGATGTTAAAATTATAATTGCCAAATTAATGGAATTTCTGTGGAGACAAAAAGTGAGTGTCATATTTAAAATTCCAAAACGAAGCACAAACCTAGGGTTGGGAAGGTTCTCTATATCAAAGCATGAGCAGTCGAAGCTAATGAATTTAAAAGCGAATGAATTTACCGAAAAGAAGGATAATGACCCTGGTTTATTTCATGGGCATTTTTTTGTATATTCTTCAGTATGCCTCAATTTGGTGCTCGTTTGAGTGCTTTTAGGGATATTTCGTTTCTTTTCTTGGTTGGGCATAACGTCTCCTAATTTGCAGTAGTTGAAATATTTAATCTGCTGTAAAGATCACATAGATTAGCTTTGTCCTTTTGTTATTAATGCTGCCCCAACTTCTGTCATTAATGCTGCCCCAACTTCTGTTATTAACGCTGCCCCAAGATCCCCAAAACTTCATCAAATAAAATTGCCATTGCCTAATTTTTTTTCCATGTGACTTTAACAATTAACTATTTCCCATGGAATTTACCACCTGAGATGCTGTAAATTCCGTTGGCTAAGATTATCTTTTTGCGATTAATGCTTTTGCCATGTGATTTTACCAATTGATTAATTTTCCATGGAATCTACCTCGAGGGTGTGTTCACTAGTGCCTGCGGAACCCAGCTAGACCACTGCGTGACTCTAGTGAGGGATGGGTCAGAGTCGGGCATAGACTACTGGATTGTTAAGAATTCTTGGGAAAAGAGCTGGGGAGAGGAGGGATTCATCACACTGTAGAGGAACCTTGAAGAAGCTTCAATAGGTATTTGTGGTATAGCAATGGAGGCATATTACACTGTAAAGAAGGGTGCCAACCCTCCAAACCTTGGGCCTTCTCCCCCAAGCCCAATAAAGCCTCCCACTGTGTGTGACAACTATTATTTATTAGACAATTATATTTATTGCAAGTCTAATTGTGGCCTTGATATTGAACCCACAAGGGTGCCAGTCATGAAATTGGAATGTTAAGTTAGAGGTCGAGCAACATTCTGGTTGGGGTCAAATCAGGATTTGATTTTTGCCCCGTCCAAACTTCAAGAAAATGATTTAAAACTTTTACTTGATGAGCACAATTAAATGAAAACATTTGTTTTATATAGGTTTGAAGACAAAGAAGTTCAAAAAGATATGAAATTGGTACGATACAAGATTGTGAACAAAGATGGGAAACCTTATATTCAAGTTTAGGTTTGAGATGGAGAGACAAAGGTCTTTAGCCCTTAGGAAATCAGTGCTATGATTTTGACTAAGATGAAGGAGACTGCAGAAGCATTCCTTCGCAAGACTATAAAGGATGTTGTGGTGACTGTCCCTGGTATGCTTTCTTTTCAGCTTTTTTTTTTTTTTATGAGGTTGTCGGTAACCAATCGTTAACTGCATTGTGACTATTAACTTGTGGGCTTGTGGGCTTGCGCAACTTATTTTACTGATGCACAACGCCAAGTAACGAAGGATGCTAGTGTTATTGCTGGCTTGAATGTAGCTCGTATTATCAGCAAACCCACAGTTGTAGCAATAGCTTATGGCTTGGATAAGAAGGGTGGAGAGAAAAATACTGTTGTTTCTTATCTTGGCTGCGGCACATTTGATGTCAGCGTTCTGACTATTGACAACAGAGTTTTTGAGGTTTTGGCTACAAACGGTGATACCCATCTTGGAGGTAATCTGTCTGAACTCTGTCTGCCAGTTTTACATTACGAATTTGAATACGTGCCTGGTGGTTATCATTGACTTTTTTGGTTGGCTTTCAAGCTTTGAACTTACCGTGATGTACACTAATATGGAGGGGAGGACTTTGACCAAAGGATAATGGAATATTTCATCAAATTGATCAAGAAAAAGCACGGAAAGGAGATTAGTAAGGATAGCAGGAATGAAATAAGACATTCAATGTGTTGCTTGTAATATAGATATAAACAAAACATCTAAAGAAAAGTAATTGCACAATGATCGAGTCCAAGAAAATAAGGTTTTCCACAAACCAATTAATTCTTCTAGAAAAATTCAACAATTCCAATTTAATAATCCTATCGGCCTCTCTTTGTATCTTTGGAGACAATTGCTAGTCTATTATATTAAGAATATGAGTCAATAATCTAATAATCTCAAATTAAGAATAAACTCCAGACCCCAAAAATCTCCAAAATACATAAAAATGTCACTGTCTCCAGATTGGATCACTGCTTTGCTTGCTTTTTAGGAATATTTAGGAACCCACAGTCAGAAAAAAGATGGCACTGTCTTCCTATTGGCTAATTGCTTTAATTGGTTCACTCCTTTGCTTGTTTTGCCAGAATATTTCAAAATCAGACCGACATTGACTCCACAATGGTGAGGTATTTCCCAAATCTACACTTAGTTAAGATAAACTCTTTGCAACACCAAAACCAATCAGTGGAAAAACAAGTTTAATTTCAAAATTTATGCAGTGCCAAATACAACGCAACAATTCATCAAATACAATGACACCTGGAAAGTAACTCATTTTTTGTTTAAATGAGCCTACACAACATAATACAATTCAGCAATATTGAAGTGCCATCCTCAACAGATTGCTTCTGTCATCCAACTGATTCACACACCCGGATTGTTTGCAACAATCAAACCAGTGTTGCATGAAACACAAATAACTCTGGTCTATACATTTCAACCTTTATCTATGACTATTACTAATAATATTATAGAAAATTCTATGCAAACTAAATCCCTACCATCTACTTAATAATTAGCATAGCCATATAAATCACTATATATATCCATCTTAACTCTCGATCTACCAAATGCAGAGAGATCAAATCTCTCAATATGCAAACTTCTTTTAAGTGCAAAAATTGAGAAAAGACTTGCACTTCGAGAGATATGATTCCTCTCATAACTTGGTAGATCCTTAGTTAATATAGATCCACGTTGGTTCTTAATAACATTACTTATATTGTATAAATTTCAAATGTTTGTATATAAAAGTATTCCCATTTACAAAATTTCCCTTGAACTAGGCTCTCTATTATTATTAATGTTTTATTATTCATTATTTGAGCAAAAATCTAAATGTTTACAAACATTTACACCACTACTACATCACCTCCATATTGATCTATAAATCGCCTCCCAGACCAATTAAATGGTTTATATTTAAGGATAGGAATCAATTTATAATAAGTATTAAAATACTTATTTCACCATATGCCTCATTGTGTTAAAATTTAAAAATTTTAAAAATATATAACTAGATTATAACTTTTCTTATTATTATTATATTATAAAATAGTTAATATAAATATTAAACATGTATACATTCACAAAATAAACATGTTTCACTTTCAGCTCATCATTTTATTCAATACTCTGCATTGCATTGGCTTGCCTGGTTTCCTCCCAACGTTCACAATCACATTATTACAGATCTCGTCATTCTCCCTGACACGGATGTTCGCTCCCCTCATATCGCCTGATGGTCATCCCGAAGAAGCCAAAAATAAGCAATAATTGTTTCATGTGCTTCTCTTGCCTCATCATGTCATTCCTCGTCCTGGTTTGTGGCATTTCCAGTCTAGTATCATGGATAATTTACAATCCCAAGCTATCTAGAATGGGAATCGATCTCATGATCAATGAGCCCTTCTCCCACTTGATGTTCGAGACATTGCCTCTGCCCTAGGTATTCCGCCCTAGGTATACCACCTTGCAGAAGCCGCTCTCTATTCCATTTCCTTACGAACGAATGCATTTACTGGCAACAGGAGAAAAAAACAGTCAACGATGGTGCTCAATCTTCGAATCAGATCTAGGACCATTCCCCCGGCAACATTTTTTTTCATGAGAATAGAGCCAAGGACAAGAGATCAATTGATGCAAAATTTTCAAAGGTATCCGAATTTAATATATTCTTCAACGAATACACGATTTTTCCATCCAAGCAATGGGACTCAACACAGATCGATGTAGTAGTACATAAAATCCTGTGTGAAATGTCCCTAATTCGGTGTATTTTCAATATGCTTTTTTGTCACCAGTTTTGTTCTGCATCTCTTAGAGTGACATGCTGAATGATAATAATAAGATCCCATAGTACTTGGAAGGGAAGGTCAGAACGTGAGGCACGTGATCTTCAAGCATCGAAGAAACGTCAGTTAGTGTGAGTATGGGGAAAAGATTCGGCATTCGATCGTGTGCGCCTGATGAGGGTTATTTGAAGAAAATATACAACAATTATATCTCCTTTTGAAAATATATTGTAGGTATTCACATACTTTGAGTGTAAAATTGTGACATCAACCATGTGGGAAAAATGATGGAGGGGCTCCCACTGTGTGTGACAGCTATTATTCCAGCCCTCAGAGCAACACCTATTGCTGCATGTATGACTTCGGAGGCTACTGCTATGCCTGGGGTTGTTGCCCTCTTGATTCGGCCACCTGCTGTCCTGTCATCAATTCTATCCCTTTTCATTTATACATGTACAGCGCTTGGCTATGCTAGCCATTGTTATTGTTTGTTTTGAGGCTTATAGCCTATGAACAAAACAACTTTATGATTACCGAAGCTATTATAGATCTTAATTCCAGGAGTGAAAGGTAATGTTCCATATTTTTCAACTGTTATTGTTATTTCAGGTCAGTAAGATTATTCCCAAATCCAAACCTGGGTGCAAAAGGTTCAGGTGTAATCCCACATTGTTCTGTGTACTATTTGGAAATTAATATATGTTACTCTTCATGTACAAAATTTGTTCATTTATGTTTTCTCTGACTTCTTGTTAATCTATGAACAAAACTTGCTTGCATATATTAGTTTGACATTGTTGTTGGCAACGGGTCACACACCTGTGCCCAAACCAGTGACCAATATAACTACGTCGGGCTGATAAATAAGTTAGACAAATATCTCACGCAAAATCTCTTATACGATTTACAGGCCTACTAAAATTTTTGGCCATGGAACAAAGATTGGGATGTTAAAATTATAATTTCCAAATTAATGGAATTTCTGTGGAGACAATTTAAAATTCCAAAACGAAGCACAAACCTAGGGTTGGGAAGGTCCTCTATATCAGAGCATGAGCGGTCGAAGCTAATGAATTTAAAAGCGAATGAATTTACCGAAAAGAAGGATAATGACCCTGGTTTATTTCATGGGCATTTTTTTGTCTATTCTTTAGTATGCCTCAATTTGGTACTGGTTTGAGTGCTTTTAGGGATATTTCGTTTGTTTTCTTGGTTGGGCATAACGTCTCCTAATTTGCAGTAGTTGAAATATTTAATCTGCTGTAAATATCACAGAGATTAGCTTTGTCCTTCTGTTATTAATTCTGCCCCAACTTCTGTTATTAATGCTACCCCAAGATCCCCAAAACTTCATCAAATAAAATTGCCATTGCCCAATTTATTTTCCATGTGACTTTAACAATTAATTATTTCCCATGGAATTTACCACCTAAGATGCTGTAAATTCCGTTGGCTAAGCTTATCTTTTCGCGATTAATGCTTTTTCCATGCGATTTTACCAGTTGATTAATTTTCCATGGAATCTCCATCCAGGGTGTGTTCACTAGTGCCTGCGGAACCCAGCTAGACCACTGTGTGAATCTGGTGAGCGATGGGTTAGAGTCGGGCATAGACTACTGGATTGTTCAGAATTCTTGGGAAAAGAGCTGGGGAGAGGAGGGATTCATCAGACTGTAGAGGAACGAAGCTTCAATGGGTATTTGTGGTATAGCAATGGAGGCATCTTACACTGTAAAGAAGGGTGCCAACCCTCCAAACCTTGGGCCTTCTCCCCCAAGCCTAATAAAGCCTCCCACTCTGTGTGACAACTATTATTTATTAGACAATTATATTTATTGCATGTCGAATTGTGGCCTTGATATTGAACCCATAAGGGTGCCAGTCATGAAATTGGCATGTTACGTTAGAGGTCGAGCAACATTCTAGTTGGGGTCAAATCAGGATTCGATTTTTGCCCCGTCCAAACTTCAAGAAAATGATTTAAAACTTTTACTTGATGAGCACAAGTAAATGAAAACATTTGTTTTATATAGGTTTGAAGACAAAGAAGTTCATAAGGATATGAAATTGGTATGATACAAGATTGTGAACAAAGATGGGAAACCTTATATTCAAGTTCAGGTTTGAGATGGAGAGACAAAGGTATTTAGCCCTTAGGAAATCAGTGCTATGATTTTGACTAAGTGAAGGAGACTGCAGAAGCATTCCTTGGAAAGATTATAAAGGATGTTGTGGTGACTGTCCCTGGTATGCTTTCTTTTCAGCTTCTTTTTTTTATGAGGTTGTGGGTAACCAATCGTTAACTGCGTTGTGACTATTAACTTGTGGGCTTGCGCAACTTATTTTATTGATGCACAGTGCCAAGCAACGAAGGATGCTGGTGTTATTGCTGGCTTGAATGTAGCTCGTATTATCAACAAACCCACCGTTTTAGCAATAGCTTATGGCTTGGACAAGAAGGGTGGAGAGAAAAATATTGTTGTTTTTTATCTTGGCTACGACACATTTGATGTCAGCGTTCTGACTATTGACAATGGAGTTTTTGAGGTTTTGGCTACAAACTGTGATACCCATCTTGGAGGCAATCTGTCTGAACTCTGTTTGCCAGTTTTACATTACGAATTTGAATACGTGCCTGGTGGTTATCATTGACTTTTTTGGTTGGCTTTCAAGCTTTGAACTTACCGAGATGTACACTAATATGGAGGGGAGGACTTTGACCAAAGGATAATGGAATATTTCATCAAATTGATCAAGAAAAAGCACGGAAAGGATATTAGTAAGGATAGTAGGAATGAAATAAGACATTCAATGTGTTGCTTGTAATATAGATATAAAGAAAACATCTAAAGAAAAGTAATCGCACAATGATTCAGTCCAAAAAGACAAGGTTTTCCACAAACCAATTAATTCTTCTAAAAAAATTCAACAATTCCAATTTAATAATCCTATGAACCTCTCTTTATATCTTTTGAGACAATTGCTAGTCTATTATATTAAGAATATGAGTCAATAATCTAATAATCTAATAATCTCAAATTAAGAATAAACTCCATAATAAAATAGAACCCAAAAATCTCCAAAATACATAAAAATGGCACTGTCTCCGGATTGGCTCTCTGCTTTGCTTGCTTTTTAGGAATATTTAGGAACCCACAGTCAGAAAAAGGATGGCACTGTCTTCCTATTCGCTAATTGCTTTAATTGGTTCACTGCATTGCCTGTTTTGACAGAATATTTCAAAATCAGACCGACATTGACTCCACAATGGTGAGATATTTTCCAAATCTACACTTAGTTAAGATAAACTCTTTGCAACACCAAAACCAATCAGTGGAAACACAAGTTTAATTTCAAAATTTATGCAGTGCCGAATACGACGCAACAATTCATCAAAGACAATGACACCTGGAAAGTAACTCATTTTCTGTTTAAATGAGCCTACACAACACAATACAATTCAGCTATATTGAAGTGCCATACTCAACACATTGCTTCTGTCATCCAACTGATTCACACACCCGGATTGTTTGCAACAATCAGACCAGCGTTGCATGAAACACAAATAACTCTGGCAATGATAACACTAAAGGGGAAATGATCTCTCAGAAACGCTTTATAAAAAAGTTGAATTGTTGGGAAATTTTTGTATGTTTATATACATATTTTTCTGTAAGGTTGTCTGGCTACTGGGCAAAAACAGTGTCTTTTACCAGGTAGATAGGCATGCCCCTCCTTATTAGATGGTACCTTCTACTAAGCAAAAACTCTGATCGGATGTGAATGTACATAATTTTTGTACAACCTTTTCATTTTAACTATAACTTTAATGACACAGTATTCTCTTTATTGTGAAGACTTATTATTCCAAACAGGAATATGTTCCTGCAGCTCAGCTCCAACTGAGTCATATGATATTCTCTTCAGCCTTTTGAAACAGAGTTTGTTTTTTCTTACATGCAACTGATCTGTAAATGCACTCTAAGGCATCGCTCTTGTCTTGATGGTGTTGACTCCATTTAAGCTCAGGATCTTGGATCGGGTGAAAAGTAAACAACTCTATTTTTTTTAATTTTGCCTATAATGACATTCGACAAAATCATGTTTATAATGTACTTTATTACTGATATAATATAAAGCTTTTTCCGTTCTGGAAAAAATAAACTCTGGCAATGCAGAATTCTAAGCCTTCGAGACTCGACCTTGGTTTCTACTTTCAAGAAACTCTACCTCTCTAAAAATCTGCAAATCGCGGTGACGATCCTGGTCCTGAGAATGAAATAAGATGCTCCGGTAATTAACTGGACATTTTATTTGCAGAAATACAGATTCTGCCAACAAAATATATACACAATAATTAGAAAATCGGAAATTTCATTTTGCAGGCCATATCAAGTGACTGAAATATAGCAACTGTGCTGTAGTTCTTATTCCTACCATAAGAGAGAAGGAACATTACCATTGGTTGTTCACTGGCTTTTACCCTGTTAACCAGGGTATCTGTTCCTTCCCGAGATTTCCTATTCTCATATGTTGCAAGTGCATGGCAGAAGGCCAAATCACCACCCGTTACTCATGTTTCTGCGACAGTGGTTATACCGCTCATGAATGGACAAGCAGCCCACGAGCTTCAGCCCAAGGCTGTAAGAACGACGATGCTCTTCATTATCATATTACTTTCTGCATAGAAATAACAACTCGAAAATCGAAGAGAAAAAGATCGTGCAGAAATAACAACTCGAAAATAGACGTCTAAAAGATGTGTACCAAAATTCTAAGGCTCTGAAAGGAAATGATGTGTCCACCAACATGAGGACATTTGATGTTAACAGGACTGTTCAGCAGCAAGAACAGCGAAGGAAACAACAAAACCTTAGATTTATCAATAGAAACAAGCTTTGGCTAATCACTAATCGACCACAAGGCAACGGTTGTACATTGCAGTTTGAAACAGGGAGAAATTTCCGAAACAAGATATGAATATTGTGATTGTTACCCATGTTACTGTTCAATATGAATATTGTGATTGTTATCCATGTCACTATTCAAACTACTAGGGGTCCTATGAGGGGTAACAATGGAGCAATAGCTCATTGTCACCTCAACTAAAGTTCTCTACTCTTTACAGACTTTTACAGATAAGAGGAGTCCCTATATGGGAAGAATCACTTGGAGAGATAGATCAATGATAGGATGTATAGTGATTTTAAAACATATACACAAGAGAGGCTCAAATTATAAGCTTACTTGTTTGGAAGCAATATGTATGGCTCTCTAAGAAGGTGTAAGAGGATGCTTGGGTCTAGGTTTGAGAAGTTGTTTTGATAAGGGGTGCTCTAAACCAAAGAATCCTAGAAGAATAAGGTTTCTAAGCAATCCTTGTGGAGTTGGAGTTACAAAGTTGTGGGACCACAAAGAAGCCCTAACGGACCCAAACAAGGTGAAGGGTTTGGGGTTGAAAAACAAGCTAATGGACTTGACCAAGTTATGGATGAGAAGAGGATCAAAGGAATTAGATTTCTCTTGAAATTTGAATGCAATCATCCTAATGAAGGTACTAATCCAAGGAAACCTAAGAAGAAAAATGGTCTTTGCGCTAGGGCTTGCAATATCTTAAGATGCCGCGGTCAGATTAACCTCAAATTTGGGGGACCTCTTAAGAAGACCCCAACGCAGTTCTTGAGAGTTTTTCAAGGATGTTTGACTTCTAGAAATAATTTCATGTGATGCCCTAGGAAGCCTACTAGGGTTAGGCCTTAGAAAAGGAGAAGATGTGAGAAGAGTTTTCTTTTGATAATCGCGTAGGACTACACCAGTGCTTAGCTTATTGGGAGAACGGATTCTAATGAGATCAATGTTTAGCAAGGCTTATTCCCATCCAAGGAGTCTTCTAGTAACGTTGTATGGCTCTTGACGCTGCAACTAGGTCACTAGTAGAATTTGCACTTCTTATTGTTGCAATTGATGAATTATCAAGGCGAATCATGAATATTCGTGTACCCCTAGGACAACAATTCACCATACTTGAAAATAATCATATGAAAAATCCCCCAGAAAGATAATATTAGCATCTTTGCATTAGCATTAGGGTAGCTTCACCAACTTCATGAACAAAAATATTTCATAGACCATCACATGAGACAAAGTAAAAGATAAAACATGAAAAATAGTACTCACACATATAGTGAAATTATTCCAATCATCATAGTGCAAGAAAATCGAAGCTCGAAGACAAGAATTAAGCTCTTCCAAACATCAAAATGCATTAATAATCCAATTCATCCATCAATATGGATAGTGAAATTTCCAGAAGAGACAATGATCCAAATCTAAGTGATGATCATCACATCAATATATATCCTCCCTAAGGGGTTCAATTTCCCTAATTATGCCTAATAATTCCCCAACTAATAAAATAATGTGAAAAAATAACATCCCTTGGTGATAAGCCCGCCAAGATAGCTCCATAATACAATAATAATAATAATAAAATAATAGATACAATGGATTGAAGGGCCATTGAAGAGGCCAACTAGAGTCAAATGTGTGCCAAGATGGATAAATGAGTTTGAAACATAGTGATCAAGGAGTTGGCCCCTTGATATCCAAGAAAACAACCTATGGTGTCCCCAAGTGGTTGTGAGGGCACAAAACATCATCATCGGTCTCCAAATGGATCGAACAAACCTATATCCCATTTGTAAGGGCTAGAAGAATGGTTCAATCCGTCCCATTGTCTTTCGTGGTGAGACATCCTCATGTGGGCCCTAGATCAATTCTCAAGTATGGTACAAGAGTGGAGCCGGTAGGGAAAGGTGGTCTAGGTGCATCATCATCCTCTTGAATGTGGAACACGAGCAAGCAATAGGTGGAACTGAAAGATCCCATGAAGTGGCAATCTTCTCTGGTGGAGATCCATGACTCTAAATGCTCACCCTACAAATGCTAATATAACCCTCTCGAGAGCTTGGACTCCATATAGGGAGACCAAACCCAAGATGAAGACCCACCTACAATATTGTATAAGATCCAATGTGTCCCCTCACCTTCCAATACAACAAATTATTAGTGTAATTAAGTAAATGAGCATGAGAAATTTTAGGCGTTAATATTCGCACATGGGCTAGTTTTCCATGATTTTTCCAAAAAAAGGGTTTTCCAATTTCCATTTTTTATAAAAATTATTCGCCCAAATTTTATAATATAAAATCATTTTACCTTAAAAATAACTAACATTATATAGAGAGTATATATAAAATCATTATAAATTTTAATAATTTTACAAATACATCAATAAACATTTTATAGTTTGTATATTAGGGACTAGTGAGATTCACCAATGTTTTTAAACTTCAAGATAATTTTCCATCCTTAAAATTTTCCATGTAAATGAGTTTACAAATCACGGAACCAAGTGGGCACTCATGGTGGCATGCCCTTTCATAGTGGGCTTTAGAACATAGAAGTGACTCCACGTTCAAAAAGAAGGTTATCCAAGAACCCTATCATGTGGTTTTACCCTCTAAGGGGGTGACTTGTCCATGGTACATCGATCAAATGTTAGGGGGTGTGTGATATAATGGTGGAATGGAATGGGGTATCCGGGGAAGGCTCTAAGCCACATGCCACAATACAATGGTAGCCATAATAAGGGAAGCCAACACTTTGGGTATATGAATGTAGGAGAGATGAATCATGGTACATGAGTTACCCCGACCTTTGATTTTCCACCCTTATTCATGCGCATTTTGTCTTTATTGATTTTTCTTTTATATCTGCTCGAGGCTTGAGGGGATGAGAGCATGATATGTATGGTAGTGGATACCCCCTTTAAAGTGGGCCATTTCATCACCTACTAGGGGTTGGGACAATCATGGGTTCCTTAATGATGAAATGGGTTAATATGAGGGACTGTAGGAACCAGGGTGATGGCCATAATGATAGGGGTAAAGCTCATGTTTAGCTTTTCCCCACATGATAAATGTGCATTTCCTTGCCATATTTTGCATTTTATGGTACGTTCCCTGTTGAGAGTGACCAAATTATGTTTTTTCTTATTCTTTTAGCTACATCGACTTCCAAGGCATTGTTTCAAGCTCGACCCAAGGTGTGGACAAGGGGAGGGTGAGGTTAACTCCTTGTGGTCCCAATGGACAAATGTGGACCAATATGGGAAATATGGTGAATGAGGTTATAATGAGTGGAGGGGGGGTTACAATGTATGTGGTGTTGGGAAGTGGGACCACGCAACCAAAATCATGGTTTCCCATGCAGTGCCACCCCTAAAGCTAATAGCCAATAAAGGAGATGCCACGGGACTAAGATACAAGGCTAACCATCAAATTGGAAAAGAGGAAAAAAATGTACAAACCAAGTCCACTCTTTCTGCCAAACCACCCTACTAATCCATGCTCAAAAGTGCCCATGATAAATAAACAAAAATAACCAACTACGTAATGATATTCATATCTTTGGGGTTGGAAGGCTCCTAAGGGGTGAAAAAACATAAGGCTAGCTTGGGTGGCAAAGATAGTGGCACATCGAGCTATATGGTGGTTGCAAGGGGTTGTTGGCTACCGACTGAGGACCATCTAGGAGAAAAAATTTCTCCTATGGATACCATCCATGGATGGTTTGTAACATCTGCTTCCAACTGGGACACAATGTCTCAGAAGAGTGCCCAAACGTACTTAAACATGGAGGTCATGAGAACACCAACAATCTCTTGGGACCACAAACCTATTACCTGCACATATGAAAGACCAAGCAAATGGGGCAACATGGTTTTGTGGTGTTTTATGATCACCCATTCTAAATAGTAGGTTGTAAAATCAACAAGAAATAAAATTTACTCTAAATACATTTTGTAATCTAAATGTAGCTAATATATCATGATAATATCATATGATGTTAGTTCTATTGATAAAATCAGCATGCCATGCATCCTACCCTAACATGCATATGATACAATGTCAAGTGTCAAGAAAAGGAGTGATACAACTCAATTTGACTAGTTGTGGCCAAAGTTTGTCATTAAGTTTGGAAATGTAATAATAATTCTCTTCGACCTTTCCATGAATCTTGATAGGTATATGGGATTTATCTACCAAGACCACATCCCCAACCTTATATTCCTCTTTGGGCTTCCATTTCTTACTTTGCTTGTGATTAGGCCTTTTAAGGATACAAACCTCTTGAGAAGGAAGAATAAGGGTCGGTTTCTCCATCACAAGGATCTTGTAATAAGGGATGGGCCCTGGTTTTACCACATAAGTTCTTTATAGAGGTTAAAGGGAGTTCCATCATACTGTGGAATGGTGACATAAGATAAGTCCATTTGGAGTTGGCCACCCACAGTAGGACCCCATTTCCCACTCAATAGCATCCCCCATACATTAGGAATATCTATGACTATGAAATCCATGAGCAGTGATATATTGGGATTCATAGCTAAGGAAGCTTTTAGATTCTTTATGAGGCCTTCTTGTTCAACAAGCTTAGAATTGAAACCATGGACACCTATTGTTCTTGTTGTGCCCTTACATTAATATTATTGATATGTAGGCTCTGATTATATTGTGACCCCTTAGATCCCTATATATACCAAGGAAGTATTATCATTTGTATCATCCAAGAATTGATCATTTATGCAATTTAAAGGAGGTTTCTCCCTTAAAGAGAATTATTTTTAAGTTTTTGATATATATTTTCTTCTATTTTGTGTGGTGGTTGCATAACATTTGGTATGAGAGCTTTAGATTCTAGGGTTTTGTTGCTTCAAACAGGTCATCATGGAATTTTCACTATAAATTATTTTCTACAAAGCTTCGAAAGCTTAAATTGTGACCACGTAGAGACAAAATCATGGCGAACTTCATGCCCGAATTTCATATCTTGGTTAACCACATTTTCTAAGATATGGTACGAAGAAATTGAGGTTTTTTCATGCTCCAAATTTCATTCTCAAACAAGTGACCAAGGGAAAATCATCATAACTTTCTCTTAAATCAATGGATTATAATTTCATAAAAAATAACAAAAAGAGAATAGAAGTTAGTTTCTTGTGTATCAATTTCAGGTCCAAAGGTGGAAACAATGACATGTGGAATTATGTACAAGTTTGCTCTACTAAGCCAATCCATAATCATGTCATTGTGGGAGATTTGACATAAAATTACCTTGAAGAATCCAATTTTTGTCTGACTTGTGGAATTGGAAAGAAGACTCAAATAGATACTACATAAAGGAATTATAGACCTTGGAGGTCCAAAATTTCATTGTTATAACGATTTAAATATCGAACTCCTAAAAGAAAGAAAAAGGTATGATTTTTTTTTTTTAAATTGCATAATTGTTGTTTGAAAAAACTGTTTGAAGTGGTTCCAAGGGCATATTGAGGCATATATATCAATATTGGGTTCTAAAATTCCTCCCAAGCAAAATTATACACCCTTTAAGCTTTCAGAAAGCTCTTGATGTGATGAATGTCAAGTTGGAAGGGTTGGCAAAGTTGTCGCAAGAAAGGCTTCCCAGTGGGGACAAGGTAATCCATGAAAATAATTATGAGGACAAAAGAAATATGAATTATGATTTTAAAGTCTCTAATGTGGGGTTTAAGGACCAACACATTCCAAAGGTAGATATGTGATGAAATTTTATGGCAATTATTTGGTAACATGGATACCACAGATGGAGCAATATTTTGATATTCAGGATGTGCAAACCTCACGAAAGGTACATATTTCATCTTTATATTTAGAACCCAAACAGTTTGTATGGTATAGATGGATTTTTTTATTGTAAACCACTTGTCACCTGGTCAATTTTAATGGACAAAATTATAGCACATTATTAATATACAAAGGGAAACACCTTCGTAAACCAATTGATAAATCTCAAACAAAAGGGTTTCATGGAAGAGCCAATTGAAAACTTTCCAAAAAGTGAATGTTAGGGTAACCAATATTCCAGAGGAGCACATGATTGATGTCTTCATAGGGAATTGAAAAGATAACATCCAACATAAAGTTCTCCTTTGGAAACTGATTCATTGGAGAAGACATTCAAGGTGGCAATAAAAGTTGAATGAAAAATTATGGCAACAAGGAAGTCTACCATTCACAAATATAAAGATGGAAGTGTTGTTGGTCTTAGCCTTCCATAACCTACAAGGTTGACACCACAAAAATTGGAGAAAAAAAGAGCAAAATGGATTTGTTATAGTTGAGATAGCAAATGCACTAAAGGTCATAAGTGTGCTAAGAAGAAATTATTTTTCATAGACTGTGAAGAGGAGGAAGAAAAGGATCAAGAAACATAAAAAGAGGAGAATATACACTCGGAACCAACCTCAGAGAAAGAATAAATGAATCCAACCACATCTTGTAATTCATTGGTGGGAATTACCCCTCTTAAAACTCTCAAGGTATGAGGATATATCAAGAAGAAAAAGGTAATAGTTCTGATTGATTCGGGTAGTACCCACGATTATATTCATTGTAAGATAACCAAAGAATTGAATTTCTTCTTATATCCAACACCAAAGTGTCAAGTGATGGTCGCAAATGGAGGAACTATAAATTTTTCAGAAAAGTGCCATAATATCAAGCTAACAATGGGGGAATATGTATTGAATAGTCCAATGCTTTCCATTCCAATGGGTGGTGTTGATGTTGTACTAGGAGTCCATGGTTACAATCATTGGGGATTATAGCTTTTAATTTTCAAGAACTTTTCTTGAAATTGTTTTGGGAAGGAAAGGAAGTTGAATCAAGGGGTATCACAAGGAAACTAGGAAAGATAATTAGCTCTAATCGCATAAAAATTATTTTGAAGAAAGAACAACAGGGCGTCATTGCACAATTATGCTCACTAGAGGTTCAAACATCAGAATCATCTATTTCTCCAGATCTTCAAAAAACCTTGGACAACCATTCCAAGGAATTTGAGACCCCCAAAGGCCCGCCACCTATTTTTGATATGCTGGAAATACTGAGAGGGGGGGGTGAATCAGTATTCCTTAGAAATTAGCACTTTTAAATCTTTTCAGAGAATTAATTAACATTCAATTATTATTAATGTTAATCAAGTAACAATAGTAAACAAAAAGAAAAAAATAGGCACAAGAGTTTTAGGTGGAAAACCCCCTCTGAGTAAAAAACCACCAAACCATTTTCTAATAAATTCTTTAATCTTTAGCTCCAACTAAAATGAAAGTTACAAATTCCTAGAATTCTCGAAAAGCATTGTTCTCGAGCTCCCATTGGAAGGGAGCCCCAATGCCTTGGTTTCTTTAGTAGTCAACTGAATGGATGCCCCAACATCCTAGACCAACCTACCATCATGAAGTGTTCATAGACTCCAACCTGTAGGCGACTTCATGCACCTGCTTAGAACCTCCCTGCCACCCTATAATGATTAGAAATTAAACAAGAGTGTGGACTCCCATACCAGGGACAATGATTCACGATAAAATATGATTTACAATGATTTTCTTGTACTTGAACAAACACCCAATAAGACTATGACCTGCAACCCAACCATGACATCATACCAACAATGAATCCTATACCTCCCAACAATCCCTCTTCAACTCTAGGCATATTGACTCTTTTAGAATAGTGACTCTTTTACAATTTTACAATGATGATATTTTACAGGATTGACTCTTGACAAGAAACGACACTTGACTTGACACATATTCTTATATCACATGTAACTAATGAGGTATTGTTGTGCTTACTTCAAGTAATGGTACTTTGGCACTGCATGTCCTTCTAGTATGTGTCCGAGTTGTCCTAAAGTGTTCTCCTTCTTGTACATGCATTAACAAGTAAGACCCAAACAACTACAAAAAAATATACTTACACAGTCCTGCAAAAACAAATGCTAGAGATGATATTAAAAATTCAAATGAAAACACTAATTATACATACCTTTCTATAGCAGACTTACTCTTGACTATTGATGTGTGGTCCTTCCTGTAGTGATCCTTGAATGCATATGTTTTCTTGCTTTCTAGGAGTTTGATATTGAGTATATTGCATCTATGTAATTTCAGACCTCCAAGGTCTTAAATTTCATATTGTGGTAACACTTCGAGTCCTCTTTCCAAATTGGTAGCTGTGGTTGAGATTAGATTCTTCAAGAAAGAGTTATGCTCAATCTCCCACAATGACCTGACTGTAGATTGGTTTGGTAGAGCGAAATTGTACGAAGTGCCACATGTCACTGTTTAAGCCTTCAACCATGAAAATGATATCCAACAAACTACAGCCTATCCATGTTCCAACACTCTTTACAAAATTTGACTCCAATCCTCAAAGAGAAAGTTATGACGATTTTCCCGAGGTCACCTGTTTGACATGGAATTCAGAAGGCTGCAAAATCCCTAAATTTCTCAAATCATATCTCCAAAAATATAGTGAACCAATATTTGAAATCCGGTAATGAGGTTAATTAATATTTATGCTCAAATGGGTTTTAATTTCATATTTTGAAGTTTCTTATAAAAAATGTTATATCGAAAATTCCACGATGATCTATCTGAAGCAGTGAAATCCTAGAATGCAAGGCTCTAAACTTGCTTCAAAATACACCTTCAAACTTGATCATAGTTTTTTGTCCTAACAAGACCTTAATGAAACCTTAAACTCCCTGCAATAGATCCTGTGTTAGAAGCTCATGAGGGCCATAAAATTATGGAGGTCTTTTTACAAGATAATTCGTTGAAAAGTTCTTGCTGGAGAAAGATATGAGGGTCACTATTTATAGAAATGTCTTGAGTTGAGAGGGTCCTTAACAAGTGAATGTTGGAGGAATTCTAGGACCATAAAACATGATTAATTATTTAATATTCAATGACCACAACCAATGATGAGTTCCATGCCATAACCCCATGATATTTTAGCCCACTAACTGGGGTTACTAACTTCAAATACGAATAACTCTCAAACTGTGAAGAACTACGTGGCATGCCATATGTCAACGGAAACATCTCTACGAATAGAATTGATCTAGAAGATCCTTGACTCAAAGTAGGATGAGTTGTCAAGTCAAAATTCCCATGCAAGATCAGGGTATCCACTGGTGTTGCTTTGGTTGGCATTAATGACAACCACTGATCAACAATATCCCCCTTTGGTATTGATGGCAACACAAGTACTCCCCCTGCGATGATGAAACCTCTTCCTACTACGTTCTCTCTCCCTTTGTTATCAATTTGTCATCTTGCGTACCTGTACACACCTCCACTCCCCCTTTCTACTCAGTTAGATAAGAGAAAGATTCTAATGAGAAACTGGGAGAATCCCAAGATTTTGGCGAAGATACGCAAATTATTCATGAGGTAATGCTTTGGTAAAGATGTCAGCAATTTGTTCCTTTGTGCCAACATATTCAAGTTTTATATTCATTTTGGTGACCTTCTCTCTAACGTAATGATATTTGATTGAAATGTGCTTTGTTTTGGAATGCATCATAGGATTCTTGGAGATACCGATGGAACTAGTATTATCGCAGAAGATGGGAATATGCTCATCAAACTTGACTTGAAGATCTTGTAAAGTTTTGTTCAGAACTTGAGTACAACAAGTTGTTGTTGTGGATAACAATATTGAAGATTTGTTTTTACTTAACCATGAAACAAGGAAACCACCTAGATAGAATGTTGCTCCATTGGTACTCTTTCGATCATCAACACTTCCTACCCAATCTACATTTGTATAAGATTGGATAACTAGATCATTTCCTTTGAGTACCATAAACCATATTTTGTTGTGCCCTTAAGATATCGAAGAATTATTTTGACAACAATAATATGAGATTCTTTTGGTGTTGTTTGGAATATTGCTACCTGTCCAACTTCCTTCATTATGTCTAGCCGAGAAGTTGTCACATATAGAAGACTACCAATCATAGATCTATATAACTCTGGTCCATATCCTTTGACGAACCTTCTACGCTTAACTCACAACTTGTTACCATTGGGGCAAGGATAGGCTTGTAATATTTCATCTTGAATTTCTTGAGCATTTCCTTGATGTAATTGGTTTGATATATAAATATTCATTTACAATGCAGAGATATCTGAAGCCCTAAAAAGTATTTTAGCTCACCTAGTAGAGACATTTCAAACTCACTTTGCATCTTTGCAGCAATGTTTTTACTTAATTTGTCATTATTGCTTCCAAAGATTATATCGTCCACATATACCTCGATAATTGTTAGGTTATCTTGATCCACTTTGACATAGAGATTGTTGTTGGTCATTCCTTTCTTGAATCCTTGTTGATGTATATATCCATCAAGACGAGCATACCAAGATATAGGAGCTTGTTTGAGAACATATAGTGCCTTTTTTAATCTGAAAACGTAGTCTTCCTTGTCATAGAGCAGAAAATATTCAAGTTTTTCAATGAAATCTTCTTCTTCCAATTCACCATTTAGAAAGGCTGAGTTAACATCCATTTGGTACACCTTGATTTTTCTTGAGCATGCATAAGCAAGAAAAATCCCGATATATTCCATTATGGCAATGGGAGAAAATGTTTCTTCAAAATAAATTCCTTCTACTTGTGCATATCCTTTGCAGACTAATCTTGTCTTATTCCTGGTAACATGTCCGTCCTCATTCAATTTTTTTCTGAATAGCTATTTAGTTCCAATAAAATTTTTATCCTTTGGTCCTGGAACCAATTCCCAAGTGTCTTCCTTCTCAATTTGATCCAGTTCTTCATTCAAAGCTTCTACCCAGTGTTCATATTAACTAGCTTCCTCAAAATTGATAAGCTCAAAAGTTGCTAAAAGAGAAAGGTGGGCTTGCTGTGATAAACGAAGTTGTTGAATTTTTCTGGTTCTAATTCCTTCATTTATGTTGCTAATATTTGATTTGACAGATGATTCTTTTGACACCCTTCTTTTAAAACTTTTGGAGAAGTTTCCAGTACATCTTACTGATCATTTCGTACTTCCCCTTGGTTGATTTTTGTTTCCTTATTTGATTGGTATTGATCTGAAGTTTCTTCTTCATCCTTCATAGATTCTACCTCAAGACCCTCAGAGATTATCTCATTGTTATCCTCTAGAACACAGTCTTCGTCAAAAGTAACATTTATGCTTTCAACTATTTGTTTTCGCCTCAGATTGTAGCATCTATAAGCCTTTCTTTTGCGTGAATAACCAACAAAAATACCTTTGTCAACATGGGAATTGAACTTGCCCAATTTTTGATCTTCTCTTTTCATGTAGTTTTCACTTCCAAATATTTTGAAGTATTTTACATTAGCCGATCTTCCCTTCCATAGTTTATACAAAGTCATGTTACAATTGTTCCTGAGTAGACCTCTGTTTATAATGAATATGGTTGTATCGATTACTTGAACCCACAATTTATCATCCAAGTTTGAGTCATTTAACATTGTTCTATCCATTTCTTGTACATTTTTGTTTTTTCTTTTAGTAGCTTCATTCTGTTGTGGTGTTCCTCCTGTTGAGAATTTCCTTTTTATTTCATTTTTGTCACAATATTTCTTAAATGCTTTAGACATGAATTATCTACCATAATCTGATCTCAGACATTTGATATTAAAATTGGTTTCATTTTCTACCAATTCCTTGTAGATTTTGAAACATTTGAATGCCTCATAATTTTTCTTTAAGAAACTAACAGTCGTCATTATGGTGTAATCATCTATCATTAGAATAAAGTATAATTCATCATCTAAACCTTTTGTTCTCATAGGACCACATAGATCAGTATGTATTAATTCCAATGGACGTGATGCAAAGCTTTCTTTTTTCATGAACTCAACTTTTGCTTGTTTGTCATGCCGAAATGATTCACATATCGTATTGGTAGGTTTTGAAATTTTAGGCATTTCTCCTACTACTTCCTTTTTGTTTATCTTGACCAAATTGTCGAAATTTATATGTCACATTCATTTGTGCCATAACCAAATTTCATCTTATTTTGCCAAAAATCACCCTTTAGGTGCCTCATCCAAAATATATATGTCATTTGGAGCTCTGCTTGCTGTAGCCACCAATTTACCAAACTTGCCTTTCCTTATTTCACATTTCTTAGAGTTGAATAGCATTGTGTGTCCTTGATCGCACATCTGTCCAACACTGAGTAGATTGTGACTCATATTTTCAACCAAAAACACACCCTTTGCTAATGCATCCTTGCTGCCAAGTGTGATGGTACCTTCTCCTATAACATTTGAAGACCTGTCATTTCCAAAAGACATTGTTCCATTCTTTTTTCCTTCAACAATATGAACTTAATTCTTCTCCACTCATATGTGTTGAGCATCCATTATCAACATACCAAACACTTATGTTGCTTTGAGCCTTGAGAGCAAGAGCACACTTTTTCTGTCTTATGTTTCCATACTTGTTCATTTTGATTTTGCAATAATTCCTTAGAAGAACTGCCAATTCTGCAATCTTTAGCCAGGTGTCCAAAATTGTTACATTTGTAACATTTGACGTCATCTCTCAAATGATCAAATATTTTGATATTCTGATGAGTTCTGGAATATATATTTTGAAATATATCCCGAAACTATATTCATTCCAAACATACGTGTGACATTCCACAACTCCATGTCCAAACCTTCCACATGAATAACAATGACCATAAAATATAGTTTGATAATTGGGAAGAAATCTTCTTCGTGGAATTTTTTTCCATGGTTCTTCCTACAAGTCTTGATCTCTTGATTTAGCTGAGAGATCTACCTTCTTGGTAGATTTTGCATATCCATCTTCCTTTGTTGTCATAGAAGGACTTGAATCCTTTTCGGTTTTTTCTTTGTAACCAAGACCACTCTTGTCACTGCATTATCTTTGATTGCTAATGAGTTCTTCCAATGCCTTTGAGATGTTGGTGTAGTTTTGAAGAGTTTTTCCATTTTTTGCTTCCTTTCATAGAGAGACTATTTCAGCTTCCAATGCCTCTTTTTCCTTGTTGCTTTCCTTTAATTCTTTCCTGAGCGATTCTTCAATTCATTTGTATTCTTCAACCTTGATTTTAAGATTTAGGACCTGTTCCCTTTCTGTCTTTAATTCATCTTCGATAGTGTTTACGTGCCCCTTTTAGGCCTTGAGCTTTTTGATAGCTCTGATCACTTCATTTTGAAATTCGGCCTCAGTCATCTCTTCTTCTCCTTCTTCATCAAATGCCTCTTTCTTATTGTGCTTGGAAATAAACAATACTGTTCCATTGGTTTCTTCTTCATTATCACTGTCTTCATTAGATGAGGAGATATCTTCTTTGGAGAAGAAACTCCTCTTAAATCATTTCTTCTTGGCTTGCTTTTTGTAGTTCCTAGGACCTTTCTTTCCCTTCGTAATAGCCTCATTTTTTTAGGACACTTGGCTGCAAAATACCCAAACTCACCACAATCAAAACATATTAATGGATTTTTACCTTTGAATTTTCCCATACTTATTCTCATTTTACACGTGAAATACACAAATTATTTATCTGAAAATTCTTCTTCATATTCTTCCTTTTCTTCATCCTTACAACTACAAGTTTTTTCTTTCAGAATTTGCTTTTCCTTACTAGCCTTCTTGGATGTAGAAAATGTTGTTTCTAAGTGCGATGTGCCATCCTCTTCTTCAATCCTCATTTCATATGCCGTAAGAATTCCATGCAATTCATCTATGCTAAGATTGGTTAGATTCGATCTATCTTCCAAGACAGATAGCTTTGGGTTGAATCTTGTTGGCAAGGTTCTGATGATCTTTCGGACAAAATTTTTTGTGTCGACAGGTTCTCCCACACCTTCCAATGTATTTTTTGTTTCATCAACACATTGAAAGTATGTAGTAATATCTTCATATTCCTTCATTCTGAGTTTCTCAAAATTTTCCCTGAAAATTTGAAGCTTTGCTTCTTTCACCTATGAGTCACCTACATATATATTCTCGAGCTTGCCCCATACCTCTTTAGCAATTTTACAACTTAATACCTTAAGATAGACAGATTCTATTAGCCCACTAATAATAATATCTTTAGCCCTTGCATCATATACCATACATTTCTTACCTTGTTCATCCAGGGTCAATGTGAAGCCTTTTTCAACGATTTCCCATACTTCGTATCCTTGTGCCGACAAATGAACTTGCATTCTTCCACTCCAAAGTGCATAGTTATTTCCATTGAATAAAGGAAATCTATTCTTGGTGTACTCCATGATGTCCTTCGAGTAGTTGGAATTCTATTGCAGGAACCAATATTTAATACCAATTATTGGAAATACTGAGAGGGTGGGCGAATCAAATTCCTAAGCAATTAACACTTTTAAATTTTTTCAGAACATTAGTTAATATTCAATTATTATTAATGTTTATCCAGTAACAACTGTAAACAAAATGACACAATAGGCACATGAATTTTAGGCGGAAAACCCCCTCTAGGTAAAAAACCACCGAACACTTTTCTAATTAATTCTTTAATCTTCAGCCCCAGCTGAAATGAAAGTTACGAATTCCTAGAATTATAGAAAAGCATTCTCCTCCATCTCCCACTGGAAGGACACCCCATTGCCCTGGTTTCTTTAGTATCCAACTGAATGGATGGCCCAACATCCTAGACCAACCTACCACCCTAAAGTGTTCACAGGCTCCAACGTGTAAGTGACTTCATGCACCTGCCTAGCACCTCTCTTCCATCGTCTAATCATTATAAATGAGACAAGAGTGTGGACTCCAATACCAAGGACAATGATCCACGATACAATATGATTTACAATGATTTTCTTGTACTTGACCAAACACCTAATCAAACTATGACCTACAACCTAACCATGACATCATCCTAACAATGACTCCTATACCTACCAATGATACCTCTTCAACTCTAGGAAAATTGGATATTTTACAATAATGGATCTTTTACAATTTTTAAATGATGATCTTTTACAAGACTGAATCTTGACAAGAATTGGCGCTTGACTTGACACAACATCTTGGATCAGTTGCAGCTGCAGAGATACTATCATGCTTGATCCATGTAATGGTACTTTGGTGTTGCACGTACTTCTGGGCGTTAGTTCCCAAGTCTCGTTTTTCTCAATTTGATCTAACTCCTCATTCATAACATCTATCCAACCTTTGTATTTACTTGCCTCTTCAAATTTCTTGAGCTCTATCTACGACAACATTGCTATATGAACTTGCTCAGATTTTTCTACTAGTTTCCTCCTTGTTTGTATTCCTTCACTTTTATCTCTGCTAATTTGATTATAAGGATGATTCTTTTGAGTGTGTCTTTAGGGTCCTTTTGAATGAGTCTCTGTATATTCTAATTCTTCATCTTATACTTCATTCTCTTTACTGATATCATGATGATGATCTAGAGGATTGATAAAACCCATCTCTTGTTTTTATTGGGAGGCTCTTCGTCAACCTTAATATCTATGCACTCCAAAATATTATGCAATATTTTATTATAACATTTGTATCCTTTTCCTTCTGACAAATATTAAAAAAAATAAATCCTTTAGAAGATCGAGCATCAAACTTTCCTAGCTTTTCATCATTATTTTTTATATAGTTTTTTCTCCCTAATACTTTAAAATGCTTGACTAATGTTTATTTCTCGTCCCACCATTCATAAGGTGCCTTATCACAATTTGGTTTGAGATGTGCCTTATTGTGAATATGCACCGTTTGTATGCACCGTTTCTTCCCAATAGGTTTGAGCAATGTTTCTTTCTTGGATCTTAGCTCTGGCTATTTATTAAACAAACCTATTTTGTTCCTCTGTGGCTCCAATTTGTTGTCATGTGTCTACAATAGTATATTTTTGTTTTATAAAAAATTCATTACATAGGTCTACAAACTCATCTGATGTAAATTCACCTCCTCTGTCCGACCTTATGCATTTGATCTTGCACCTTGTTTGGTTTTCTGCTAATGCCTTAAATGTTTTAAATTTCTCAAATTCTTCTCACTTATTTTTGAGAAATGCCACCGAAGTCAATCTTGAATAGTCATCGATTACGAGAATGAAATATTGTTGTCCTCCCAATGCTTCCATTATGAAAGGCCCATAGAAATCCATATGAACTAGCTGCAGAGGCTTGGAACTTGATAGTTTATTTTTGACTTTGAAGTATGTTTGTGTTTATTTACCCATTTGACATGACTTGTAGATAGTATTTTGAGGCTTATTTATTGTGGGTAGATCTCTGACTACTCCCTTCTTGTTGAGTTTGATGATGTGATCAAAGTTGAGATGCCTCAATATTCTATGCCATATCCAGGATTCATCTTGTTGGCTAATGTAGCATTCCTCACTCTCTTCTTTCAAGATATATACATTATTCTCAGTTTGAACTCCTTTAGATAGAACCTTCCTAGTAGATGTTGACCTGATTTCCCAATCTTGAGCTCTAAAGAGAACATCACACCCTTTTTCACACATCTAACTTACACTCAAGAAGTTATGTTTTAGACCATCTACAAACAATACATCTTAATCCTTTTCCCTTTTGTTGTTTAGACTAACTGTACCTTTTCCTCTAATTCTTCCTACTTCATCATTATTGAATGTGAAATTTCCAGTTTCATTTTCATTCAAGGAAACAAACTTGCTGTTATCTCCTGACATATGTCTAGAACAACCACTATCCACATATCATTTATTGTTTTGACCTTCAGCATAGAGAACTAGGTCTCGCTTATTAGGCTTCTTTTCTTCTACCTTCCTTCTCCATTGCACACATCCATTTGTTCTATAAATGTTTTGATATGTTAATATATTGTCTTTAAGTTGACATTCATAAGGCAAGTGCCCAAACTTATGACAATAGAAACATTTAGTGACATCAAGGAGAGGAGAAAATGAATTTTGTCTAGACTCATGTTTATTTTAATGTTTGTGAATCCATTGTTTCTCATCTTAAAATTTCCCAAATCAACTCTTCTGCCGTAAACTGCACAATTTATGGCTTTATGTACAAATTTTTAACAGCAATAACAATATCCATAAAACAAATACCTATACCTGGTAGTGAATATTGTTTGGGATCCAACCATTTTGACCTTTGATAATCATGTCTCCTAAGTAAGTGAGGTTTTTGATAGATTGTTGTTTGATTATACATTTATTTTGCCTTTTGTACTTTATTGACAATGTTCGTTTGCCATTTTTCCCTTGATATTGAAGTTTTGCTCATATTTTTGTTCTCAAATTGATGTGAGTTGTCATCCTCTCCCCTAGCAGCTTTTACAAAGGTGATTGTCCTTTTACACTCTACCTTAGATTTACTCGATTCTCCTTCATAGCCTAACCCAGTCTTTATGAATGGATACTTCTGAATTTAATATCACATCCATTTTTTTAGACCCTTTTATCTGTTGAATATTCATGTTCAGTTTGAGTCTTTTCTAGCTTTTTCTTTAGACATACCACATCTTCCTCCAATCTTTCACATTCCTAGTTTTTCTCTTTTTTTCCTTCTTTAAAATGTCTTCCACCTTCTTTGCTTCTTCAAGTTCAACTTTCAATTTTATAATGTCTTATGAATTTGATTCTTCGTTTACATATTTCAGCAAGATCTCTTTCTGCTTTATATTCTTTAGTTTAAGCCTTTTTATTTCATCTAGGGAACTGATTAACTACCCCTCAAGGTCTACCTCACCTTCCTCTTCTTCTTTATATTTCTGGAAATATGGTTCAAGTTATTCCAAGGCAATCAACATGAATTTATTAGTTCCATCTTCACTAGAGGATTCATTAAAACTTTCAAATCCACTGTTATCTTCTTGAGCATAGAAAATTTTCTTTTGGAATTGTCTCTTTTCTTGCATTTTGTTAGATTCGGTCTTCTCTTTCCTTTTAGGTTGATTTTCCTCTTTCTTAAAAGGTAAAGTTAATGCATGATGTCCCACCCTTCCACATTTAAAATACTTAAATGGAAAATTTCCTTTATACTTATTTGTGCCTTTCTTCAACCTTCTGACAAATTTTGCTTCTTCTTCATCAAAACCTGCAGCTAACTGGTCTTTTTCTTTCGTGGGCTTGTCTGCCTTAAAAGTTTCCTCTCTACTAGTTTCCTTCCCTTTTAGAATTCTCACTCATATGTTGTCAAAGAGCGACATAGTTTATCTTTGTTTAAAGTCTCAAATTTTGTTGTTTATTCTATAGGTGAAACCTTAGGATTGAATTTATAAGGTAATAACCACAAAATTTTCTGAACTATTACACTTTCATTGATTATTTCTCCTAGACCTAGCATGATATTTACAACTTCATCAACTCTTAAAAATAATTTATCTATATCTTCAACTTCATTCATTTTTAAGGTCTCAAATTATGTTCTATATACTTGTAATTTGACCATCTTAACCTTCTTATCTCCTTCATGAATATTTTCTAATTTAACCTAGATATGTTTAGTTGTCTCACAATGAATTACTTTGATAAATTCAAACTCACATATACCACTCAGAAGTGAATTCATAGCTTTTGCATTAGCTATAAAATTCAGTTTGGCATCTTTATCACTAGTTGTTTCCTTTGGTTCTTCATACCCCATCATCAAAAAAGCCCAAACTTCAATTCCTAGAGACATTAAATATGTCTTCATTCTTACTTTCCAGAAGGAATAGTTTGTTCCAATAAATAGAGGGGCCTTATTCATTGACCATCCTTCTAGACTAGTCATTTTACTAACTTAGGACCTCCTACCAGTTGTTAGACTACTACTGAAGGAACTCAGCTCTGATACCAATTGATATTTATGATTGGGAATTACTGAGAGGGTGGGGGGGCGGTCATTTATTAATTCAAATTATTTAAGTTTTCTCAACTTATTCTTCTTCTTATGTAGTTAATGGTTTATGTTTGTGCTCAACTATTATATTGTCAAAGAAGAGAACTTTGCAGATTTGTTTATCTATAATTCAAAACATTCACTCAACACGCAAGAATAAACACATGAGTACATGAGATATAAGTGGAAACCTTGAAAGGAGAAAACCACAAATTTTAGGTTGAAAGTGATGTGAAGGCAAGTTGCTACTCCTTATTACATCAGATTTTTTTTGTAGGCTCCAACTCACAAGAGGATCCTACCTCGAAGGAAGCTCCAACTCCCACAAGTTTTCTACAGGCTACAACCCACAAGAGGCTCCTACCTCAATAGCCAACAACCTATTCCTTTTTCAACCTACAACATAGAAGGGGACAAAAATATCTCAATCACAACATCGTCTTACAAATGTTGGTTATCTCATTTATAGTTCTCCTGCCAAGTCTACTTTTACATTGCTTCTCATTTTCACTTTGAATCTCTTTCCTTTTTTCTCATCCACTTTCTTATGTAGATTTTTTTCTTCAAAAAGGATCAATTTTCATTCTCCATTATATGTTGTATAAGAAAGCTAACTTGGTTGTTTGTATTCTTTGCAAGAATATGAAATGAAGCATTGTCTTTTGGAATTCCAAAAACTACTCACAAGCTTGTCTCTTTACTTTGAGTTCTAAAAAAGTATTTGTAATATAAAATTGAGCTGGACTAACAACTCAATAACTAATAATTACAAGAGACAAATCAGATTTGTATTATCTATATTTTCTATTCAAATAAGTATATGTATTTCATATTTTGTCTCAATATTTAATGTCCCATATTAATTTTCCTTCACATTGATTAGCATAGCATTTCCGCTTCTCATCACTTTCAACCTTCTTTAGTTCAAGCCATTTAGCATTCAACATAAATCAATGGTTGAGCTACCTTCTCAACATACAACAACATACACCAACATTCAAATTCACATAGCTGGTCCTTTTCCATCAATGAAAACAATGCCAACAAGAGTCTCATACCTCCACGCTCAAAGTAATACCAGAATTCACCTCCTCCCCAGGAAGTCCAAAAATCACTGCCAAAGTCAAACCTACACACAATGTCCAACTTTATGATGATTGCACTACTTGTTCCCTCAAGGAACAGTTACTAACTCATTGTTCCACGTCACACTCCCAATGTGCATCTAATTGCATCTGGAAATTCCATTGACGAAACAAAATTGTCCCCGGACCTTCCTTTCTCTACCTTCAGGAAATATGGTCACCCCCTTATGTGTAGTCACTCACCTTCCAAGTTCTGCAGCATCCCCTTTCCTGAGAAATCAATCCCTTCGCAAGGTTGCCTCGCATTGGAAGGGCCAAATACCAAGGAATAATCTTGCCTCAAAACCATCATACCGATTATAACATGGTCATGGAAATCAGTTAACATTATTGAGTATCATTGTCTGACAATGGCCCTACTCCTGAAGTGCTTCACCAACATATTGTTGCCTATTACAATCCCTTTTACCGCTACTTCTAATTCTTACAGTCAGTTTCAACCACCCAACAAGCTGTTTCCCTTCTTTCCTATACCAACCACATAATTTCCAATAGACTAAAAATGAATTGAAATAAATTCAAATCTACCTCATTGGTGGCTAGTCATTTAAGTACACTTGCAATCCTATTTACTTCTTGTCACAACAGATCAACTAGATCTTTGATCATTTATAAACATATCACATCTGGTTAGCTCAAAACACAACCATTATAAGTCAGAATCATAGATCACATGCATAATTAAAAACTGAAATAAAACAATTATACTTATATTTCAAATGGATCTTTGCTTCTACCTTTATTCTTTGTCCTTTCCGTATACACACTAAATCGATTGTCGAACTCGGAAAGCACCTAGTGCCTTCTATTACGTTAACCATGTATACACATTGTTTTGGTTTGCCAAGCTCAGAAAAAACCCAGTGCCTTCTCTTCTCTTCAAGCAACAAGGGAATCCATAAGCTAAACAACCTCCTCCCTCAATATCGGCAACAAGGGTATCCCAAGACTAAACTATCTCAACCCTCAATATTAGTAACAAGGGAATACAGAGTCTAAACTTTCTCAATCCTTAATATCAACATCCAGGGCATCCAAAGACTAAACAACCTCAACCCTCAATATCAATAGAAAGGGAATCCATAGACTAAACCGCCTCAACCCTCAATATGAGCAACAAGGGCGCAAACAGTCCCATACATGTTTATCCCATCATATTGTACAACACATACACATACACATTGTACAACACAATACATACACTTACACCTTATGTACAACACCATGCATACACCTACACCCGGTGTAGAACACCACACATACACCTACACCCAGTGTACATCATAGCACATATACGTGAATACAATACAAGATAATGAATACACATGTGGTGACACAATGACTACGAAAAACCCATGACATTGTACCGCATATGAACAACACAACATATACACATGTACACAACAACACATGTGCACAACACCACTTGCACAATGTGTAAACATCACCACAAGTGCACAACACCACTTACACAACGTGTACACAACACCAACTGCTTAATGTGTACACAACATGATATGTGCATAGCACCACTTACACAATGTGTACACATCACCACATGTACACAACACCACATGCACACAATATCACAAATACAACATGCACACAACACCACCTACACGACGTATACATAGCACCACCTACACAACGTGTAAACAACACCACATGCACACCACACCACAATACAACATGCACACAACACCATATGTACACAACACTACATATACAACATGTACACCACACCATATGTACACAACACCGTATATAAAACATGCACATAGCATCATATACACAACACCAGATATAAAACATATACACATCACCATATGTACACAACACTGCATATAAAACATGTACGCATCACCATATGTATACAATATTGCATATGAAATGTGTACATAACACCAGTACTACACATCTGGAGAGCACACTGTATTTACCAAGCAAACTTTCCTCTAGTGTCTTTCCACTATCCATGCTTGTCCCAACATATTGCATATCACACTACTTTCATTTTGATGATGTATCCTTCAATTTTACCTACCATAGCATAGGCATAGGCATAGTATAAGCACATAATACCAAATCTTATCAACATGGTAGTAACCTCATAGATCTATTAGGCTACTATTCCCACTTAATTCCTCATGATACTAGGAACCTCTTCATGTCATTCACCTGCATAAACAATCATTCCTCTACAAGCATGATACCTAACGACCTTTTAGGACAAGAACATACATACATATACATATACATATACATATACATACATACACACACACATACACACACACACACACACAGATCTATATATATATATTAGCATGTTCATCATCACAACATTATTACCAACGTTCATAAGATCAAGGTTAAGAGAACTCCCTTTATTCGTGCACAAGATGAAAACATTAAAAACAACAATTCCCAAGATATCCAAGGCATCTAATGTGTCAAATCCATTTAGTTTACCTATCTTGTTACCTTTCTCATAATTGTCTTGACATTGTCCATTTACCCCAATGGACCCGACTAGCTCAACTGACTGTCATACTCTTGCCTTCAGCAGCCCTTTACTCATGTACAAGGGATTAATGTGGGTCTTTCATTACATTTGTGGTTTCATTCAGCTCTCCCCAAGCTCCTTAACTTCCCTTTTCCCCAACCAATTCCCAAGACCCTCAAACCAAAAAAAGCAAGAATAAGGAACAAATAAGAAGAAAACCATAAAAAACCAATTACATTATGAAACCAAAAACAAAGTGGAATGGCCATGCACCATACATAAAAAAATTTCAAAATCAAGTGTAGACAAATCACAAAGCACTGAAAGAACAAAAATAGCAACAAAAACCATGACTCAACCCCGTGGTTCCTACTACCTCCAAGGGAAAAATCAAATTGAGCCTTCTTCAAGATTTCATGGTAGTGTCTTTTTCCATGCAATTCCCTGCATCATATTGTCATAAAAAAATAAGGTGCATAAATAAATATACAATATACCAATTACCTTACCTTGTTGTGCCAATAATGTTTCCTTGTAACATAACATGTACATATATCATTTCTCAAGAGACTCCAATTCCTTGACGAATCTATTCATAACTTGAAATTCACTATTATGCCTACATCACACAATGTTAGCTTATGCCTTTATCCAACCCCTTATAAGATAAAAACTCAACCTCTTAGCTCAAATATTAGTCTTAAGATAACAACTTGTCAAATACATGTTCATGAATTTAACACATATCCACATCATGTAAGACACAATCAAGGTTGAGAAGACTTCATGTATTCATGCAAAGCACTCATTCATTTGGAATTGTGGTTTTCAAACATGCCCAAATGAATTCTCAACCAATCCCTTTATTTTACCTTTTACCTTACTATAATTTAGTCGTATCAGGTGCTATCACATCACCCAACTCTTAGTTTATTAGACAAATCAATTGTTACCTTGTCATGCTAATGCCAAGCATGCTTCCTAGCTTTTCATCATTATTTTTGATATAACATTTTCTCCTGAATGCTTTAAAATGCTTGATTGATGTTGGTTTCCTGGTCCATAGTTCATAAGGTTTCTTATCACAATTTGGTTTGAGATGTGCCTTATTGAGAATATGTACCGTTGTAAGCACTGGTTCTTCCTAATAGGTTTGAGCAATGTTTCTTTCTTACATCATGGATTTGGCTATTTGTTGAACAAACCTGTTTGGTCTCTTTGCGACTGCACTTTGTTGCGGTGTGTCCACAATAGTATATTGTTGTTTTATCCCAAACTCATTACATATGTTTACAAACTCATCTGATATAAATTCACCTCCATTGTCTGACCTTATGCATTTCATCTTGCACCTTGTTTGATTTTCTGCCAATGCCTTAAATGTTTTAAATTTCTCAAATGCTTCCGAATTATTTCTAAGAAATGCCACCCAAGTCAATCTCGAATAGTCATCTATTACTAGAATGAAATACTTTTCTCCTCATGTTACTTCTATTCTGCAAGGCCCATAGAAATGCGTATGAAATCGCTGCAGAGGCTTGCACCTTGATAGATTATTTTTGACTTTGAATGATGGTTGTGTTTATTTACCCATTTAGCATGACTTGTAGATAGTATTTTGAGGCTTATTTATTGTGGGTAGGTCTCTCATTACTCCCTTCTTGTTGAGTTTGATGATGTGATCAAAGTTGAGATGCCCCAATATTCTATGCCATAGTCATGATTCATATTGTTTGCTAATGTAGCATTCCTTACTCTCTTCTTTCAATATATATATGTTATTCTCAGTCGAACTCCTTTAGCTAGAACCTTACATGGAGATGTTGACCTGATTTTGAAATCTTGAGCTATAAGGAGAACATCACACACTTTGTCACACATGTAACATCGCAGTCTAGACTCATGTTTGTTTTAATGTTTGTGAATCCATTGTTTCTCATCTTAAAATTTCCCAAATCAACTCTTTTGACATAAATTGCACAATTTATGGCTTCATGTACAAGTTTTTTACAATAGTAACAATATACATAAAAAAATATATGTGCCTGGTCGTGAATACTGTTTGGGGATCTAACCATTTTGACCTTTGATAATCACGTCTCCTGAATAAGTGAGGTTTCTGATAGATTTTTGTTTGATTGTCCATTTATTTTGCCTTTTGTACTTTACTAACAATGTTCCTTTGTAGTTGTTCACTTCATGTTGAAGTTTTGCTCATATTTTTGTTCTCAAATTGATGTGAATTGTCATCCTCTACCCTAGCAGCTTTTACAAAGGTGATTGTCCTTTTACCCTCTTCCTTACATTTACTTGATTCTCCTTCATAACCTAACCCAGTCTTTATGAGTGGATACCTTTAAGATTTTAATATCATACCCAATTTTTCAAACCCTTTTATTTGTTGAACATTAATGTTTAGTTCAGTTTGAGCTAGCATTTTCTTTAAACATACCACATCTTCCTGCAATCTTTCACACTCCTAGTTTTTCTCTTTTATTTTCTTCTTTAAAATGTCTTCCACCTTCTTTTCTTCTTCAATTTCAACTTTCAACTTTATAATGTCTTCTGAATTTGATTCCTCCTTTACATATTTCAATAGAATCTCTTTCTGCTTTCTATTCTTTAGTTTAAGCATTTATATTTCATCTAGGGCACTTATTAACTCCCCCTCAAGGTCTACCTCACCTTCCTCTTCTTCTTCATGTTCCTAGAAATCTTTTTCAAGTTCTTCCAAGGCCATCAACATGAATTCATTGGTTCCATCTTCACTAGAGGACTCATTAAAACTTTCAGATCCACTGTTATCTTCTTGAGAATAGAAATTTTTGTTTTGGAATTGTCTCTTTTTTTGCATTTCGTTAGATTTTTTCTTCTCTTTCCCTTTAGGCTGATTTTCCTATTTCTTAAAATGGAAAGTTTATGCATAATGTCCCACCCTTCCACAATTAAAATACTTAAATGGAAATTTTCCTTTATACTTATTTGTGCCTTTCTTCAACCTTCTAACAATTTTTTCTTCTTCTTCATCAGAACCTAAGGCTAACCACTCTTTTTCTTCCGTGGGCTTGTCTTCCTTGAAAGTCGCCACTCTACTAGTTTCCTTCCCTTTTGGAATTCCCATCCCATATTCTATCAAAGAGCCACGTAGTTTATCTCTCTTTAAAGTCTCAAAGTTTGTTGTTTCTTCTACATCTGAAACCTTAGGATTGAATTTATAAGGTAATGACCTCAAAATTTTCTGAACTATTATACTTTCGTTGATTATTTCTCCTAGATCCAGCATGATATTTACAACTTCATCAACTCTTAAAAAGAATTTAGTTATATTTTCATCTTCATTCATTTTTAAGGTCTCAAATTGTGTTCTATATACTGGTAGTTTGGCCATCTTCACCTTCCTATCTCCTTCATGAATATTTTCTAATCTAACCTAGATATATTTAGCTATCTCACAATTAATTACTTTGATAAATTCAAACTGACATATACCACTCATAATTGAATTCATAGCTTTTGGATTAGCTATAAAATTTAGTTTGGCATCTTTTTCACTAGTTGTTTCCTTTGGTTCTCCATACCCCATCATCACAAAAGCCCAAACTTATATTCTTAAAGACATTAAATATGTATTGATTCTTACTTTCCAGAAGGAATAGTTTGTACCAGTAAATAGAGTGGCATTATTCATTGACCATCCTTCTTGACTAGCCATTTTACTAACTTAAGGCCTCCTTCCAGTTGTTAGACTACTACTGAAGGAACTTGGCTCTAATACCAATTGATATTTGTGATTGGGAATTACTGAGAGGGTGGGGGGGGTGAATCAGTAATTCAAATTATTTAATTATTCTCAATTTATTCTTCTTCTTATGTAGTTAGTGGTTTATGTTTGTACTAAACTATTATTCAATACCTTTTGTAGGTGTTAAAGGAGATAAATTTGAAGATTTATTTATCAAGAATTAAAAACATTCACTCAAAATGCAAGAATAAACACATGAGGACACCAAATATAAGTGGAAACCCCGAAGGGAGAAAACCATGAATTTTAGGCTAGAAGTGATGTGAAGGAAAGTTGTTACTCCTTATTACATCAGAAATTTTTTTGTAGGCTCGAATGTACAAGAGGCTCCTACCTTGAAGGAAGCTCCAACTCGCACAAGTTCTCTACAGGCTACAACCCACAAGAGGCTCCTGCCTCAATAGGCTATAACCTATTCCTTTTTCAAGCTACAACATAGAAGAGGGAAAGAATATCTCAATCACAACATCATGTTACAAATTTTGGTTACCTCGTTTATAGTTTTGCTGCAAAGTCTATCGTTGTGCTACTTCTCCTTTTCACTTTGCATCTCTTTCCTTGTTTCTCATCTACTTTGTTATGTAGATTATTTTTATTCAAAAAGGATCATTTTTCATTCTACATTGTATGTTCTATAAGAAATCTAACTTGGTTGTTTGTATACTTTGCAAGAATATGAAATGAAGCATTGTCTCTTGGACTTCCAAAAATTTCTCACAAGCTTGTCTCTTCACTTTCAGTTCTAAAAAATTATTTGTAATATAAAATAGAGATGGGCTAATAGCTCAACATATAATAATTACAAGAGAAAAACCATATTTGTATTATCTACATTTTCTATTCAAGGAAATATATGTATTTCAGATTTTGTCTCATTATTTAATGTCCCACATTAATTAGCCTTCACAATTGATTAGCATAGCCTTTTCAATTCACATCACTTTCATCCTTATTCAGTTCCAAACATTTAGCATTCAACATAAACATTCAACCTAAATCAACCTTTGAGCTACGTTATCAACATACAACAACATACCCAACATTCTCATTCACATAGTTGGTCCTTTTCCATCAATGAAAACAATGCCAACAAGAGGCTCATACCTCCACCCTCAAAGTAATACCAGAATTCACCTCCTTCCTAGGAAGTCCAAAAGTCACTGCCAAATTCAAATCTACACCCAATTTCATGTGCTATGATCATCGCACTTCTTATTCCCTCAGTGAATAGTTATTGACTCATTGTTCCACGACACACTCCCAATGTGCATCTGACTACATCTGGCAATGCTAATGACAAAACAAAAAATCATCCACTGACCTTCTTTCTCTACTACATAGCCCTTCAGGAAATATGGTCACCCCCTAATGTGTAGTCACTCACCTTCCAAGTTCCCCGATATCCCCTTTCCTGAGAAATCCATCCCCTTGCAAGGTTTCCTCGCATTGGAAGGGCCAAATACCAAGGAATAATCTTGCCTCAAAACCATCATATTGATTATAACATGCTCATGGAAATAAATTGACACTATTGAGTATCACTGTCCATCAATGGCCCTACTCCTTAGGTTCTTTACCAACATATTGTTCCCTGTTCCAATCCCTTTTACCACTATTGCTAATTCTTCCAGTGAATTTCAACCACGCAACGAGGCATTTCCCTTCTTTCCTATACCAAGCACATAGTTTCCCATAGAGTAAAAAGGAATTGAAATAAGTTCAAATCATACCTCATTGGTGGCCAGTCAATAAATTACACTTGCAATCCTATTTAATTCTTGTTACAACAAGTCAACTAGATCTTTGATCAAATCATCATGTATAAACATGTCACATCTGGTTATCTCCAAACACAACCATTATAAGTGAGAATCAAGATCACATGCAAAATTAAAAACTGAAATAAAACAATGATACTTATCTTTCAAATGGATCTTTGCTTCTACCTTTATTCTTTGTCCTTTTTGTATACACATTGAATCGATTGTTGAACCCAAAAAGCACCTAGTGACTTCTCTTCTCTTTAACCATGTATACACATTGTTTTGGTTTTCCAAACTTAGAAAACACCCACTGCCTTCTCTTATCTTCAAGAAATAAGGGAATCCATAAAATAAACAACCTCCTTCCTCAATATCAGCAATAAGGGTATCCCAAGACTAAATCGCCTCAACCCTCAATATCAGTAACAAGGGAATCCGGAGTCTAAACTTTCTCAATCCTTAATATCAACAAGAAGGGCATCCAAAGACTAAATAACCTCAACACTCAATATCAATAATAAGGGAATCCATAGACTAAACTTTCACAACCCTCAATATCAGAAACAAGGGCTGAGACAGTCCCATACATGTATATTCCATCATATTGTACAACACATACATATACACAGTGTACAACACAACACACACACCTACACCTTATGTTTTAAACACCATGCATACACCTACACTTGGTGTAGAACACCACACATACAACTACACCTGGTGTACATCACAACATATATATGTGCATATAGTACAAGATAATGAATACACATGTCGTGACACAACGACTACAAAAAAGTCGTAACATTATAACACATATACACAACACAACATATACACATGTACACAACAACACATGCACAACACCACTTTCACAATGTGTACACATCACCACATGTGCACAACACCACATGCACAATGTTTACAAAATACTAACATCATAATGTGTGCACAACATGATATGTACATAGCACCACCTACAGAACGTGTACATGTCACTACATGTACACAACACCACATGCACACAATATCACATGTACAACATGCACAAAACACCACCTACACAATGTATACATAATACCACCTACACAATATGTACGCAACACTATATGCACATCGCACCACATATACAACATTGACATGAAAATGGAATGTACTTGATAAAGGGTGCAAGGTATCCATTTTCATTTATGTAAATGAGTGCACAAATACTCCAAGTTTAAACCTGCAAATATGTGAACTTCTTATTTCTAATACAAAGATAGACTGTAGGGGAATTTACTGGATATGTCACCTCTAAAGAGAGGATGACATCCAAAATTTACCTAGCCCTTTACAAACTCTGCCTAAAGAAATAAGAAGTAAACACTCAGATTCAATTAAAAATAGACCTTACTTGAACTTGAAGTTATGCGGAATTTTAGCTTGAAAGAGGTGTATGTATTTTCTTTTGTTTATGTGTTTTAAGTTGATTTATTTCAGCTTATATTAAACATATATATCAGACATATAAGGCATCAAATAAACATCACATATAACAGCAAATTTAATAAGGAGTTAACCCCAATGTCGTGGTCTATGTCTCATGTGAGCTCTAGTCAACTAGACTTGGTTCTTTGGGATTATGGCTTGAATTATTTCACAAGTTCAACAATCAACTCCAAAAGGTTACTGAACGAACCTATGGGTTTAGAAAATCCATATACATCCCTGTCATGGTTATCCTCTTTGTGCATGCAGATCTAGGCTCCCTTGGACTTGATTCCTTCAGTAGGTGCACTAAGCTTCCCTGAGCTTATTAATGGCACAAACTCCTTCAAAATTATTCAAATGTCTCTAAAACCCCTGCTACTGTCTCTAGCACATATCTAACATAAACAAATGACTATTCATTTGCTTAAAATGAGCACTACATCCCCAATCTAGGCCTTCTCCCATGGATGGCTCTGGTCTGCCAGAAACTTCTCTTCAGCATATCAGCCTTTAGAAGTCTCAAAATGCTTCTGAAAACACCTTCATTGGATTCAAAAGGTTCTTTACAATAGAAATAAGCCTTTGTTTCACCTCAGACAGATGAACCTAGCCCAACACATCGCAATCACTGAAATGGCCCTAGTGGCCCTGAGAACTTCCCTGAAGCTAAACAGTGAGAAGAATGCCTCCACAGGAAACGAAAGTTGTAGATATGGATTCAAAACACTGAATTCATTCAGATTGGACCTTTGTTCCACTTTCAATGGCTGCACACATCCCAATGCAACTCCTAAACTGATTTGGCCCTAGTGGCTCTTGGAACTTCCACAAAGAAAAACCAACTGCAAACGACCTCAAATGGCTATGAAACCTATGCCAATGGCTTCAGAAGGTCGAAGAGACCCAAAATAAAAAACAAATTCATCCAAAAAGGACTTTCCTAGCCAAATTTATGGCTCATTAATGTTTTCTCCCAGTCTTCCCTTAAATAACTCCAGTTAACTTGAGTTAGAGGCTAGATAGGCCCACCAAATATGGCGGGACTGCCCAAATTTGGCTCCTCCACCAATTCCGCCGCTAAAGTGATTGTTACGGTTGGCTGAACTACAGTTATATTAGTGGCATGTGAACGAGTTTTTTCGAACTGCCGGTTAGTTGGTGGTCAGCCCTTGGATTCTGTGCCCACCTTTATACCGGTAGTCAAATTGCGAGTTAACTCCACGTTTCATATGTGAACACGTAGTATTATGTAACCGTTACCTGTTTCAAATGCCAACAGTTAGGGATATGGCCCGTGGTTATGGGTTGTGGGTAACATGGTATGGGGGTTGGCCCTTTCCGGGCCCCGGCGAAACCAAATTGAAAACTCAAAATTTTTTTATTCTGCATAGTTTTCAAGACTTGCCCGATGGTCCAATGTTAAGGCGTATGGCTTCTGGTTAGGAGGTCGCAGGTTCGATCCTCCGCACCTCCAAAAATTTTAACATGCACCCAAGATACTTGTTTGATTTCATCTAGGCGACGTGACGCCCTCCGGGCCTACCACGTGACGGCATTTCATTTGCTGCCCATAAAGAATATTTCTTAAATATTCTAAGGAACATTCTATGGAATATTCTATTTTAATTTTTTTTTTTAAATTCGAAATTTCAGTGTTATTGGGCAATTTTTATTCTTGGCATAACTTCCTCATATGGATACCATTTTTCGAACCATTCACGGTGTTTGAATCAGGGGGATGAGGTCTATCCAGTCATTCAAGTTCAAACTAGTTCTAAGCACTTTCATTTTTGAGCATTTTTCGACACTTGGTCTTGAGCTCCTAATCACACCTCCCAAATGAGAAGGCTTTTGGTCCCCAAAAGGTTACTGAATCTCTGAACTAAATTGTACAGCAAATGGGAGAATACTAACGTCCTCTTTCGTTTAGCCAAATGAGCATACTGATGCCAAAATGTCCTACCTTGCCAACTACCATAATGTAAATGGAAGTACATGATTTTTCCCTTGCACTAAACGACACCAAAGGCATCTTGTGCAACAAGACAATTATCAACGACAAAGTGATCTGAAATGTGCTGAACAATGGACTCAAACATAACTGTAGCAAGTGTGTACACAAATGACACAAGTCGACAAGACATGTGCAACATGATCGACACAAGTCAACAACATAAGTGGCACAATTGACACAAGTCGATGAACAAGGTGCGACACAATCGACACAAGTCGATAAGTAATGTGTGACACAATTGACAATGTAAAAAGTGTGCTCACAAGCGACACTAGTCGACAAACATCAAGATACATTTACAAACACATACATGTATCATGAACAATGAACTATATACAGTTCGAAAAATGCACCTACAACTTCTATGTACAGGTGCAACTTGAACATTTTTTTTTCAAAGACCAACAAGTACATCAACCCGAAAACCACATGTGTGTGACAAGAGCTGAAATGAAAGATATATAATAATGAGTACCATACTCATCTTTTACCTCCATGGTGAAATTTTGCAACAACATAACTTTTGCATACATCCAAATTTTGTATGTACAAAAGGAGTACGTCTTACTGTGTCAAGAAGTTCATCCACTTCTTACCAAACCATTTCAATGGTGATTTTTGCTACTACAACTTTTCCTCATGTGAATCTTCCCTGTCCACATCAATAATGGAATTTGTGGTTCCACCTTTGCCAATCTCTTGTCATCCTGTTGCATGTGTGTAGGACCACAAGTTGGATGTAAAGTCCAACAATGAGAGGCAACATGTCCCTTCTTTTGGAAAAAAGTGCAAATCTTATGCACCTTCTTGGAAGGTAGTCTTTGCTTCATTTGTTCCCTATATGGTTTCTTCCTCATCTAGCATCTCGAATCATGATGATTAAATTGACCACAATATGTACAAGGAAACTTTCTTCCATTAAAGCATGTAAAATTATCATGCCTTGCAGAAACACAATTGAATTGATCATGAGAAGATTTATACCTCTTTTTCTGCTTGGTATGTTCATCCTTTTTGCCTCCATGAGGATATGAACTAGTAGAGGCTTTAGTTTTCAATTGCAAAATAACATCATCGTTCTTGTTTTGAAAAATGCACAACCTTACATGCTTGCCATAAGCTACATGTCCACCATCTTCTTGCTACAACAAAGGCTTCAAACAATGGAAATCATCTTTGAAACAAATTTGACATATTTGCCTCTTGGAACTTGGAACAAAAGTTCTCTTTGAAGCAGATTCACATGCCTTCATGGCTTTTGAGTCTTCACCATTAGATTGCACATAACCAAGTCCAACATTCTCAAGTCGCTCCTCAACACAAATAGGCTCAACAATGCCTTGTGCATGCTTTCCTAATCCTTTGCCTTCATAACCCGTCTTAATCATTAACTTGGATCCTACTCCCCTTGTATGCTTTTCAAAAGATCCAACACATCTTTCTAAAGAGGAAACTGAAGACAAATCAAAATGATTACCTCTTTCTCATGCATGTTCTTCGCCAAAGACTCTTGGGCTTGATGAAACTGCAACTCCATATCATGCAATCTTTGAAGAATTTCTTCCTTCTCCTGGTTCATGGCCAAAAATTTCTCATGAAGCTCCGTGCTTTCTCTTATATCCTCAAACAGGGTCTGCACCATATCCTTCAATATAAGGAATTCACGCTTCATATCCTCATCGAAAAACCTTGTGAAGGAGGAAACCTCACGTGATGAAGTTGTCATTATGATGTTAATGAACAAATTAACTTCAACAATGTTCTTAAAGCTTTTCAAAACAAATTATAAAGCTTTTTCACCCAAATGTCTTTACAACCATCACATATTCAAGCAGCCAACAACACATAATTCAAGTGAAAATCTTGTTCATGCAGTCAACAACAAACCAACTCAAGTGAAAATCTTGGAGTGGTTTTGAGGTCCTTTGGGGTAAGGAAAATATATTCTATTCCTTTTTGTATTCTCCAAGACTTAGATAATCAGTAGCTATCCCCAAACTTCAACAAACTCAAACAACATGCAATTTGCAAAATAGTAAAGCAGTCAATGTTCTACAATGCTTTAAACACCTTTAAAGCTATACAATCAAGCTAACCAAGTGCTCTGATACCAACCTGATCTGAAAATAGAATGTACTTGATAAAGGGTGTAAGGTATTCATTTTCATTTATGTAAATGAGTGCACAAATACTCCAAGTTTAAATATGCAAATATGTGAAATTATTATTTCTAATACAGAGATAGACTATAGGGGAATTTACTGGATATGTCACCTCTAAAGAGAGGATGAGATCCGTAAGCTACCTAACCTTCTACAGACTCTTCCTAAAGAAATAAGAAGTAAACACTCAGATTCAATTAAAAATAGACCTTACTTGAACTTGACGTTATGTAGAATTTTAGCTTGAAAGAGGTGTATGTCCTTTCTTCTGTTTATGTATTTTAACTTGATTTGCTTAAGCTAATATTAAACATATATATCAGAGATATAATGTAGCAAATAAACATCAGAAATAACAACGAATTTAATAAGGAGTTCACCCCAATCTCGTGGGCTACGTCTCCTGTGAGCTCTAGTCAACAAGACTTGGCCCTTTGGGATTATGGCTTGATTTCTTTTACAAGTTCCACACTCAACTCCAAAAGGTTACTAACTGAAGCTATGGGCTTAGAAAAACCATATACATCCCTGTCATGGCTATCCTCTCTGTGCAGGTAGATCTAGGCTCCCTTGGACTTGATTCCTTCAGTAGGTGCACTAAGCTTCCCTGAGCTTCTTAATGGCACAAACTCTTTCAGAATGCTTCAAATGTCACTGAAACCTCTACTACTATCTCCAGCACATATCTAACATAAACAAATGACTGTTCATTTGCTCAAAATGAGCACTGCATCCCCAATCTAGGCCTTCTCCCATGGATGGCTCTAGGCTGCCTGAAAATTCTGTTCAGCATCTCGGCCTTTAGAAGTCTCCAAATGCTTCTGGAAACACCTTCATTGGATTCAAAAGGTTCCTTACAGTAGAAATAGGCTTTTGTTTCACCTCAAACAGATGAACCTAGCTCAGCACCGCTCAATCACTGAAATGGCCCTAATGGCCCTGAAAGCTTCTCTAAAGCTAAACAGTGAGAAGAATACCTCCACAGGAAAAACAAGCTGTGGATATCGATTCAGAACACTGAATTCATTCAGGTTGGACCTTCTTTCCACTTTCAATGGCTACACACATCCCAATGTAGCTCCCAAACTGATTTGGCCCTAGTGGCTCCTGGAACTTCCACGAAGAAAAATCACCTAAAAACGACCTCAGATGGTTGTGAAACTTATGCCAATGGATTCAAAAGTTCGAAGGGACCCAAAAAAAAAAGAATACATCCAAAAAAGACTTGCCTAGCGAACGTTATGGATCATTAAAGTTTTCTCCCAGTTTTCCCTGAAATAACTCCAGTTAACTTGAGTTGGAGGCCAAATAGGCCCGCCAAATATGGTGGGATGGCCCAAATTTGGCACCTCCACCAATTCCGCCGCTAAACTAACTGTTATGGTTATCTGAACTGTAGTTATATTAGTGGCACGTGAACAGATTTTTTGGAACTGCAAGTTAGTTGGTGGTCATCCCTTGGATTCTGTGCCCACCTTTACACTGGTATTTGAACTGTGAGTTAACTCCATATTTCATATGTGAACACGTAGTATTATGTAGCCACTACCTGTTTTAAATGCCAGTGGTTAGGGATATGGCCCGTGGTTATGGGCCGCTAGTCACATGGTATGGGGGCTGGCCCCTTAGGGGATGGCCAATTTGGTGCCCCGCCCAAACTAAATTGAAAACACAAATAAAATTTATTCCACATACCTTCCAAGACTTTCCCGTTGGTCCAATGTTAAGACGTATGACTTGTCGCTAAGAGGTTGCGGGTTCGATACTCTGCTTCTCTAAAGATTTTAATATGCATCCAACATACTTCTTGACATCATTTAGGACACATGGCAGGGCATTCAGGACACTTGGCGACCTTGAGCTTGCCACATGGCAACATTTCATTGGCTGCCCATAACGAATATTCCTTGGAATATTTTATTTTAAATTTTTTTGGAAAAAATATGAAATTTTAGTGTTATTGGGCAATTTTTCCTTTTGGCATAAGTTCCTCATACGGGGAGCATTTTTCAAACCGTTCATGGCACCGGAATTAGGAGGACGAGCTCTATCTAGTCATTCAGGTTCGATCTAGTTCTGAGCACTTTCATTTTTGAGAATTTTTCGACACTTGGTCTTGAGCTCCTGATCAAACATGCACAAAACACCATATGTACACAATACTACATATAGAACATGTACACCACACCATATGTGAAGAAATTTCAACCGCCACTCCGGTTATCAGTTTCCCTTATCACTCCATGCATTTAGTTTTAAATCCAAGCATGATAAAAATTCTAAAATATGAAAGTGACTATTTTTTTGAAAACAAAAATTTAAAGATTTCACAACTGTTGAAATTGCAAAAATAAAACACAACAAAATTATGACAACCACATAGACAAAGTGATTTTTGGTCAAGGTGACCCTAAAAAAACCTCATACAACTCTTGGGAAAACTAGTTTGAGAGCTCTTCTTTATTTCTGAAAATGCTTTTACAGAGAAACTGAAACACAGAGCAAAAATTCCAGCGACCACAAATTACAACTTATCTCGATTTTCGTGCTTTAACTCCACCTCGAAAATCATGCCAATTAGCAAGCAACCAAAACAGTTTTTTTTCCAGCAATAAAACAACATTAAATGTTGTACGTATGCCTCGAAAAATGTGCCCAAAACTTGTTATATGAACCGTACATATTTCAGTAGTACGACTACCTCGAAATTCATTCCCTTGTTATTTTCCCTCTTCCTCGATTTCTGTGTTGTCCCTCTTTCTTGATTTTTGTGCCTTTCTCCTACTATACGGTTTTTCCTTGGAATGTGTGTCAATAAATTTTGCTTCCCAGATTTGCTAAAATGTCTTCTTGCTTCTCTCCTTTACTTCCTCACTGCTTAGAAATTTTCTCCTTACTCTCTCCTCTTTCTCTCAAATGGTCATGAAATAATGAATTGATCTTTTCCTCTTCTTTTCTTATTTTATTCTCTAAATGACCTTTTGGGTTACCCTAGGATCTAATGGTTGAGATTCACTTAGATCTAGGGATGAGAATAAACGTGTATTTAATTCTCGCTTTCTATTTTTTAACTCACCCACTTAAATAAAGACCCACTTAATCTTTTATTTCCATAGTCACTTTTTCGCTTTCTAATTCTTCATTGACTTTAATAAAGTCACCTTTAAATTAGAATGTAACTTTACCACATATAAAATCACTTTTAAATTGGAATGTAACTTTACCACTTATAAAGTCACTTTGGGAGAAACGTAAAAAATAAACTTGGACACTTTTCCCTAGGCCAAAGATCAAAGCCTTAGGGAACCACTTGTCTTCTAGTACCCAATATTTTAACACTCTCTCTTACCGAGGAAAGTGTTCCTCACCACTCCCATATTGTCTTTGAAGTAGACATTCTTGTCCTGTGGTAAAGATTTGGTGAAAATGTCTGCTACCTACTCATTTGTGGAAATGTACTTAAGCTTGACAGTGCCATTTTGGACATAGTCTCTAATGAAGTGATACTTAATCTCAATATGCTTTGACCTGTCATGAAAAACTAGATTCTCTGTGAGTTTTATGCAACTCTGATTATCACAATAAATTATTGAAGGTCTCAATGCCTGACCAAATAGACCAAACAAGATCTTGTGAAGCCATATGGCCTCACAACTGGCCAAACTAGCAACCATATACTATGCCTCAGCTAAACTCAATGCAACTTACTATTGTTTTCAGTTGATCCACGACACAACTGTCGAACCCAACCCAAAATAGTACCTAGAAGTACTCTTCCTATCTGAAGCACAACTTGCCCAATCTGAATATGTGTACCCTGCCAATCTCACTCCATCACCCTGTCTATAATCCAAACCAAAATCCATAGTCCCTTGCAAGTAAGTAAGCATGTTTTTTGTAGCCACCTAGTGCACTCTCCTAGACTCACACATGAGACTCATAGTGTTAACTTCAAAACATATATCTGGTCGAGTGTTGACCAAATACATCAAACAACCGATCAGCTGTCTGTATAGAGTAGGATCCACAAACTCGGAATCAGAAGTGTGAAGCTTCTTCCAGTTAGTGATCATAGGTGTAGACATTAGTTTGTTATCCTCCATGTGAAATCTGCTAAGAATATCCACAATGTACTTCCCTTGTCCCAGGAAGAAATTCCCCTCCTCCTGCCACACCTCCAATCCTAGAAAATAATGCATCAAGCCGATATTATTCATCTCAAACTTTGAAGCAAGATCTCTCTTGCAGCCCTCAATGAGTCTCTCTACACCAATGATGATCAAGTCATCAACATACAAGACTATAATGAGAGGCTCCTCACCCACCACAATGAAGAATAGGTTCGAATCAGCCTCACTCTTTATGAAACCAAACTACTACAAGTATGTATCAATCCTAGAGTACCAAGCTCTAGGAGCTTGCTTCAGGCCATATAGTTCCTTTTTCAATCTGCATACATGGGACTCCTTACTATGCACCTCAAAGACCTCTGTCTGTTCAATATAAACCTCCTACTGAATGAAGCCATTGAGAAATGCAATCTTCACATCCATATGGTGGATCTTCTAACCCATCTCGATTGCAATTGATATAACAGAGTGAATAGATTTATACCGAGCTACAAGAGTGAAGGTCTCCTCATAGTCAACTCCGTCTAGCTGTGAGAACCCTCTCCCCACAAATCAAGCCTGGAACTTCTCGATGCTTCCATCTGTAGCATACTTTATCTTGTAGAGCCATCTGGAAGTAACAACTAATTTACCTTCAAGCCTCAACACTACCTCCCAAACATCATTCTTCATAATAGAAGAATACTCCTCCATCATGGCTTCTCTCCAAACCTGTTGGTTGGCTACCTCCTCATAACTAGAAAGGTCGGAGTCAACAATGCTTATTACCAATGCCATGTAACTACATAACCGCTCAAGTGGTTTACTCTCTCTAACTTGTCTCATTTTGGCCCAGCAGCTGATGTGGCCTTGCACAAGGTATCTTGAAGCCATTTGGGCTTCCCCTTCCCTGAGCATACTTCTCCCGCCGGAGTGAAGGAATCCTCATCATCATCAGAAGCCTGAACTTTTGAAGGCCTGCCAACTAACCTCATGCCTGAATCTATGCCTGTAGATGTTGAAGTACTATGTGAACTGTCCATTAGTGGACTACGCTGTGAACTGCTTTATGGATTTCCCTACATGATGCCCGAGGAACCACCAACTTGAATTTGAGAGCCACTACTCTCTGATGGAATTGATACTGTAATTGGTGTACCTACTGATCCTTGACCACTGGATCCCTATGACTGACTCAGCTACTCCTGAGGGTTTGGTGACTCTAGATACTCTAACTCCTATGACCTCCAGAAAGCTCTCTCCTCCTCGAACTTCACATCCCGCCTGACAACCACTTTCCTCTGCGCTAGAATATAAATCCAATAAGATTTCGAGGTCTCACTATAACCCACAAAGATTCCCTTGTCTGTAGTGGGCTCTAGCTCGGTCCTGTTCTCCTTGGGGACATAGGAATATGTAAGGCACCCAAAGATACGAAAGTGCCCAACATCAGGCTTCTTCCCAGAAAAAGCCTCCTCGAGAGTCACATTCCCCAAGGCACGATGTGGACTCGTGTTCTATAATTACACAATAGTGTTGCAGGCTTCTGCCCACAAAAATAAAGGTAACCCATGATCATGAAGCATGGCTTTGGAAACCCCTGCAATGGATCTGTTCTTCCTCTCCACAACCCCATTCTGTTGGGGGTAGTAAGGAACTGTGAACTCCCTCCTAATGCTTGCCTCAACACAAAAATCAACAAACTCACCAAGGTTATACTCCCCTCCATTTTCCAACCTGAGGACCTTGATCTTCCTACTTGTTTGGGTCTCTACAAGAGATTTGAACTCTTGAAACCACTTGATGACCTCAGTCTTTATCTTCAAGAAATAAATCTAGGTCTTCCTGGAGTGGTCATCAATGAATAAAACATAGTACTCGTAGACACTCAAGGATACATGAGACATACTACCACTCACACCGTATGAATCAATTCAAAGATCCCGGTCACTCTACTGGAACTGCTAGGAAAAGGGGATCTGGAAAACTTCCCCATAGCACATCCTTTGCATACATCAAGGTGATTAGAACTTAAATCTGGCAGACCAGTTGTTAGGTCCCTATACTACTAGTGTAACCCCTTATTCTTATTAGTACAAACCCCTTATTATATTGTTGTGCCCATGTAGTCCCCATATTGTTATTATTGTGCCCTAGCATTATTATTGTTATGTCATCTGATTATATTATGACCCCTTAGACTCCTATAGTAGAAAGGAGGTCTTGTCATTTGTATCATCTAAGAATTGTTCATTTGTGTAATGTAAAGGTGGTTGTCCCCTCAAAGAGGATTATTTCTAAGACATTGATCTATCTTTTCTATCTTTTTGTGAGCTGGTTTCATAACATTTGGTATTAGAGCTTTGGATTCTAGGGTTTCGCTACTCCAAACAGGTCATCGTGGAAGTTTCGATATAACTGTGTTTCTGTGACATTTCAGAAGCTAAAAAAAACCCATTTGAGTTGAAATATCACTGAAACTCAGGTCCGAATTTCAAATATTGTCTCACTATATTTTCAGAGATACGATCTGAGAAACTTATGGTTTTTCCAAGCTCCAGAATTTCATCTAAAACAGGTCATCGTGCAATTTTCACTATAACTTTGTTGATACAAAGTTTCAGAAGCTATAAAAAAACCCAATTGATAATAAATCGATCTGAACCTCAGGTCCAAATTTCAGATATTGTCTCACTATATTTGTGGATATATGATCTGAGGAAGCTAGGATTTTGGAAGACGCCCGAATTAAATCCTAAACAGGTGAACTAGGGAAAATCGTCATAACTATCTCTCTAAGAATCATATTGAAATTTTGTAAGACATTACAAAAAGAAAACATAATTTTGTTTTCTGTGTATATCTTTCAAATCCGAAGGTCTAAATAATGACACGTGGCACTTCATACAATTTCACTCCTCTGAAATAGTATATAATCAGGTCATCTGGGGAGATTGTGCATAATTCTTTCTTGGAGAATCCAATTTTGATCAGACTAATGGAGTTGGAAGGAGAACATAGAGGGCTACTACAGATTACTATTTTAGAATTGGAAGATCCAATATTACAAAGTTACAGTCGTTTCAAGATCGAGCTCCCAAATTCAATAAAAGGCGATATGAGGAAGTTTGATGGCAAGGATCCAGTAAATTGGATACTACTTATGGAGAAATATTTTGATCTAGATGGTGTACCACTATTACAAAAGGTATGTATTGCATCTAAATATTTAGAATCGAATCAATTTTATGGTATAAAAGACTTTGTTCTTGTAAACCACTTGTCATGTGGCCAATTTTCATGGAGGAAATGATAGCACATTATGAGGATATAAAGAGAAACACATTCTTTAGCTAATTGATAAATATCAAACAAAAGTGTTCAATGGCAGAGCACATTGAGGACTTTCAAAAATTAAATATAAGGGAAAATGATATTCCAGAGAAATAGAGGATTGATGTCTCCATAGGGACTTTAAAGGATAACATTCAACACGAGGTTCATTTTTGGGAACCTGATCCATTGGAGAAGGCATTCAAGTTGGCAAGAAAAGTGGAAATCAAAGTTATGGAAACAAGGAATTCTACCCCTCACAACTATAAATATGGAAGTGTTGTTTCTCCTAGCCTTCCACAACCTACAAGGTTGACACCACAACAATTGGAAGAAAATAGAGAGAAAGGACTTTGTTACAATTGCGATAACAAATACATTAAATGTCATAAGTCTGTTGAGAAGAAATTATTTTACACTGATTGTGAAGAGGAGGAAGAAAATGATCAAGAAACATCAAAAGAATAGGATATACACCAGGAACCAACCCTAGAGAAAGAAGAAATGAATCTGACCATATCTTGTAAAGAATTGGCAAGAATTGCCACTCCTCAAACTTTTAAGATAGAAGGACATATCAAGAAGAAAAAGGTTCAAGAAGTGAAAGATCATGTTGAGAAAGAATAAATGAATCTGACCATATCTTGTAATGCATTGGCCATAATTACCACTCCTCAAACTATCAAGATAGAAGGACATATCAAGAAGAAAAATGTTCAAGAAGTGAAAGATCACATCGAGCATCAAGAAATGAATCCAACCATATGTTGTAATGCATTGGAAGAAATTACCACTCAAACTATCAAGATAGAAGGACATACCAAGAAGAAAAAGATTCAAGCAATGAAAGATCACATCGAGCATCAACAAAAATTTCTCCAACTTTTAAAGGATAACACCACTTTGGTGTAGAATCAAATGAAACAACAGGCAGATCAACATCCTAGTGAAAGAAGTTTTGATGTAGGCGATTGGGTATTTTTATGGCTACATCTCAAGAAAGCTATTTATGAGAAGGAAATGTTGGCAATACTACATGAACTTAAGAAATGGAAACCTTACCTAATGGGAAGACACTTCAAGGTAAAAATGGATCATGATAGTCTTAAATACTTTTTATAACAAAGATTATCTTTAGAAGAACAGAAAAAATGGGTTACAAATGTGTTGGGTTATGACTTTGAAATCATCTACATAAAAGGGAAGAAAAATGTTGTTGCAGATACACTCTCAAGAAAGGATGAGGATGTGGAAGCATTGTTTTGTGCCATTTCTATTATCCAACTAGATTGGATACATGAAGGAAGGGATGAATAGAAGAAGGACGAAGAAGTGTGGCCACTCATTCAAAAGTTGCAGGAGATCTCAGTTCAAACAATATTGCTAGAACTTGACAAGGAAGGAAAAATCATATTGGAACCTAGAGAAGTCACAGAACCAAGAACCCGAGAGCTACGAAATAGATCAATTTTAGAGTATCTCACAAAGTGGAAGAACTTACCCTCTGAAGATTCCACATGGGAGGAAAAGAATTTTATACAGAAGCATCAAGAACTACTCAAGTGTTGAGGACAACACTTTTTGAAGTACAGGGGCATGTTAGGCCCCTATACTACTAGTGCAACCCCTTATTGTTATTAGTACAACCCCCGTATTATATTGTTGTGCCCATGTAGTCCCCATATTGTTATTATTGTGCCCCATAGAAGCCCGCTATTGTTATTATTGTGTCCTTACATTATTATTGTTATGTCAGCTTTGATTATATTTTGACCCCTTAGACTTGTATATATAGAAATGAGGTTTTGTCATTTATATCATCTAAGAATTGTTCATTTGTGTAATGTAAAGGAGGTTGCCCCTCGAAGAGGCTTATTTCGAAGGAATTGATCTATCTTTTCTATCTTTTTGTGAGCTGGTTTCATAACACCAATGGTGATCTCTTGCAATGTACTCAAGGCCCAACGATACATGTACCCCATCCTGCGGTGCCAAATATCACACAACTCTGAACTGCTAGATCTGTTGTCGGTCCTGTCTCGGGTGCTGCTACTCAATGCCATCAGGGGCTAGTATGAGAACTTGTACACCTTGGCATGGCGCACACCAATTTCTCTATTTGAAGAAGCTAGAGTTCCCTTAAGACATATAATCACCTGCCCTCTCTTGAACAACACATCATACCCTCTCTCCTCAAGTGTTGAGATAGATATTAGGTTCTTCTTCTTTCCAAGAACATATAGAACATCTGACACATTCAAGGGACATTTAGGTCCCCTATCAAATGTCAATGCCCCCACACTGATTGCTCTAACAATGTTGTCATTGGCAAGTACTACCTCCATATCAGTATCACCCTTTTAAATCTCTGAGAAGTACTCTCTGACTCTTGTCATGTGGATGGAAGCACCACTGTCAACATACCAAATGCTAGAAGATGCTCTGCTAGTAGTGAGGAATGCACACTCCCTCTGAACCTGTATGGCAGCTGATCCTGCACTAGTGGCTTCACAAGCTATGAACCCAAACTCCCGATCAAACCTCTCCGAGAAGCTCTCTATCTCTACAAGCGCTGCCATGGGTTTGTCTTTCCCTTTCTTGTTCTTCTTCTCTGGACACACAACATCATAGTGTCCCAACTTTTAACAATTCCAACATTTGACTTTGGAATAGTCCTTCTCCGTGTTCTATTTCTTGCCTTTACCTTTTCCTTTGCGTCCATTGTTGGAAGCTTGCTTCTTTGCTCTACCCTTCTTACCTCTTGCTAAAAATGCCACATTTTCATCCTCCTCCATCTATTTGGCCGCCCCAAGATGGTTCTTTCTGATCTCATTTTAAATGCAATCATCCCACAACCTCTCCCAATCGGGAAGGTTTTCTTGTGCAACAACGTCATCCACAAAATTCTCCCAAGTCTTGGGAAGATCATTTAAGGAAATCCTCTCCAACTCAGTGGGTGCAATGAAATGTTCTTGGCCTTTTATATCTCACACTTAATAAAAAATAGGGCTTGGTGCATTTATCTCCATATTTACACACATATGACCTTACCTTGCAAACCCCATTGGGCTAGGCCGAATGATGCACATCCTCCACTAGAATGCATTTGTCAACCAATATAGGGACCCCACTCTGGTTCGAAACTTGGTTTACCTATTTGGCAAGGCTTGTGGGTTGTTGTGTTAGGCTCAGAAGTGTACTAGTAGTCCCATTGACTCGATCCCATGTCTTCTCAGTGACAAGTGGCATGTCTACTAATTCCCCTGATTAAAAGAAAAAAGGAAACTCTTCATCAAAACCTTCAGTGTCATAATTTAACTCTTCATCAACATCCTAGGCCTCCACATTATTATATTTTCACATACCCAAGCCCTATGTCACCTTTTATCACTTTGAATATCTTTCAAAGTAAAAATTAATGAATTTTACCTTTTATCATGTTGTTGGCCTTTTATATCTCACACTTAATAAAACTAGGGATTGGTGCATTTATCTCCATATTTACACACATATTACCTTACCTTACCAAGCCTATTGGTCTAGGTTAAATAGTGGGCATCCCACATCGAAAGGAGATTGTCAACCAATATAGAGGCTCTACCCAGGTTTTGAAACTTGGTTTACCTATCTAGTGAGGCTTGTGGGAAGTTGCACTAGGCTCATGAGTATAGTGGTAGTACCACTGACTTGATCCCATTGTGGTAGGTCTACTAATTCTGTTGATTAAAAAAATGAAACTTACCCTACCACATCATCAACTATGTCTCAATCTCAAATCAAGCCAAAGATGTTAATGTCTAAGCCAAGCCCAAGCTACAAGCTCACTATGCATTGAAATGCATGGGGCCCAATCTCCCATATTAACACTTCATAGTAAATATATTTGATGAATGTGGGCATGGGCTTGTGGAGAATCAAAGGGTGTTAAATTCCATGAAAAACTAGTTAGAACCTCGATTTGAGGAGTGAGATGGAAGGATTGAGTGCATGTCATTAATGACAGAATAGTAGATCATATCAATGGTGAAAATAATACTGAGAGGGGGGGTGAATCAGTATTATCTAGTCCTTTTAACAATTCTTCCTTATTTATACTTTGAATTATTTTTGCATATCAGTACCATAAAACAATGAGCATGAACAAGAAAAACAGACAGTCACATCAAAGAACACCAGATATAAGGTGGAAACCCAATGTGGGTGAAAACCACCTGCTGCAATATGTCTCTATCTTCTTTCAAAATTAGAAACTCCTTTTACAATGGTCTTGTACTGGTGCAGTCCTTTACCAGTACGCAGGCTGCAACCTGCAGAGAGCTACAACTCTCTCTCGTTTTCCAGTCTCTCCTGGAAGGGAGCTACAACCCTCTACTTCTTTTCTTTCAAGGACCACTTTTCATAAATTTTCAAACTGGATCCATAAACATCAAATGATCATCAAGTACCAGTAAGTCACCCAGATAACCAGATCCACAATAATAGAAAACTAAACCCAGAACACCTTATGTGGCATCTCCTGTGGCGCCTCCTGCGGTGTCTCATGCGGTGCCTCCTGCGGCGTCTCCTGCGGTGTCTCCTGCGGCGCCTCCTGCAGCGCCTCCTTCGGCGCCTCCTGCAGTGCCTCCTGCGGCGTCTATAGCGGTGCCTCCTCGCTTCCGCAGCTGCAGCGCTCGAGAGATCACCCTTCACAGATTCACTTTCCACTTCACTTTCATATAGATCGAGCTTTTGAAACAATAACCCAATATTTCAGATCTTAAGATATTCAACCCAAAAGCATACCCAAGCCAAATGATCTCCTTTGCTTTATATAGGCAAGCTCTTTCTCAAATCATGGACCAATACCATGGGCCAAAACCATAGGATCAAAAACTGTGGGACTAATACCATGAACCAACCATGAAAGTGCGTGAACTTTTCCACATGAAATAAACTTTTCTCTGCATGAAATTCCGTGAACTTTCCTCTACATGAAATAAACTTTTCTTTGCATAAAATTCTGTGAACTTTTCTCTACATGAAGTAAACTTTTCTCTGCATAAAATTCCGTGAACTTGAAAATAACTTTGCTGCACTATAATTTATCATCTGAGTGATTTGCCATCAAGGACAACACTTTACCCATAATGCCAACAATCTCCCCCTTTGGACTTGATGGCAAAGCTTACTTGTGAACTGTCATCTGATCCCTTTTTGCTGTCCGGTAACCCATGCACTTTGTCACATCTAATATTTGTAGATTCATCTGAATGTGAGATGATCTTCTATAAGAGGGTTGCCATCAAGTACAACACATGCATCATAATGCCAACACTCCATTGCTTTATCGGGGCTTACTCTAAACCATTATCCTTTTTGAACGCCTCCAAGAACGCCTTGTTGTATCGCTTCTCAGGTAGAGGTAAGTGGTACATTTTCATGAGATTCTCAGGCTTAAATGAGCCAAATATCCTCCCATCAACTGTGCAAAAGGTTTTGTCCAAGACTGGAATTTTCTCCACCACCCATCTCACTACGTCCATATATGGCAGGATTTTAGCTCGCGCTGCTATTCTGTGTAGATAGGAACAAGCCAAGTCTTTAAGAGTCCCTTTTGATTTGTTAGTAGAATCGGTTGTGGCTTCCTCTGATAATTCCTCAAGGTCCTCGGCTTCTATCATATTGTAAATGCTCTCCCAGCTCGTGTTTCTGAGACCAAGACACTTCGTATCTGAGATTAATCCTTTCTTTCTTGGTTTGGGATCTTTGATTGGATGAGCTATTGCTGTAGGGGCTGCTGCTGCGGACTTCTTTGATTTCTTACCCATTTTCTCTGGTTTTCTGGTTTCAGAAGAATTCTACCCAAATAATTCCAAATAGTGATACAGAAAAAATGTTGTTGCAAGCCAATATGATAATGCATAGGATTACGTTGATTGGCATAAAATAAAATATAGTTAAGGATTACCATAGATGAAATCCTTTGAAATATCCATCCTTAGCTGCAATATTGAATAGTCGTTTAAACTGTCAATCATGGTAAAAATCATCATAAATGTCCATCACATCGCTCATATGCCAAATGATTGTTTCAAGCATGCCTTAGATTTTAATGATCGACGATCAGCAACTAATCGTTGATCAGTGATCGAGAGTGTCAAAGGGAAGGCGTTTAAGACTTGCTTTAAATATTTCCGATCACCAAAAGGTGATACAATATAATGCATGCAAACTTCCTTTAATATATTTTCTTTTCGAGATGTGCGCCTAATTAATAGACCACAGTCGAGAGTTGGCATGGGCTTTATCCCTTTATCATGTGACTCCTGCCGAGTGCTGATCGCCGATTTCTGATTAACTTTATCACATCGGAGGAATTGATTAGGCCTCTTCAAATGTTCCTTTATTATTGATATGGCCGAGTCACCGATTGCAGATTGTGATTAGCATTATCACATCGGAGGAATTGAGGGGCTTTTCTCTATTGTGCGTCGACATTTGTTTTCCCCAATTTACTGATTGCGATTTCCTTTTCGGATCAGAGCATTGGGTGAGGTTGTTGTTTGTGTGTTTCCTTTAATATTGCGATATGTGATCTCCGATCACTTTATCGCAATATTGAATGATTTTTAAATATTATAAAAGAAGCATTTTATTTTTTATTTAAAAGGTTGTATAAAATGATTTAGTTACATCGGGGGTTTTAACAAGGGTTTTTCTTATGATGAGGTACATACCATTTTATTCACACATCTAACTAAGTTTATTTCTTAAAGGAACCCATTTCATATTAAAATTTTTATACAAAATCTTAATATGAAATGGGGGGTTATTGTACAGCACAAGTATTGGCGATTCACTGGGAGAAACAGTTATCTCTGAGAAAATAATATAATACCTTGACTTCTTAATATGAAAACCTTAATAGATAGAGAAAATCTAATACAAGTAGGTAATTATAAATTCTGAATGTAATGAAATCTATTTTTGCTATTTCCTTTCTCATCTCAAAATTAAATACATCCCTAAGTTTTAAGTAAACCTTACTTGGTTGATAATGATAAAACAAAAGACTTCTCTCACCTTGCTTGTATAGTGACTCCTTTGTCATAGGTAGAGCCACTTCTGCCAGCGAACGTCCATAGTCTCAGCAGGTTTACCTTTTAACCATTTAATCATTCATTGTCCCATCCATTTCAAAGTATAATTTAAAATAATGAATCAAAAAGATATGTTTCCACATTTTTTGTATTTCATTTTATTTTTTCTTTATTTTGTAAGATAAAAAGCCATTTTCCTAGTTTGGTGGTCAACTGTTGACAATGCCATTCACTGGTTATAATTTAACTGAAAACGCTGGCTCGTGATGAAACCCCTTGTCTTATAATTATAAGTCATTACCCTATTCTGGTATGCAGTCTTGGTAATGTCAGTTGAACTAGTCCCCTATGAACATGGTAAGCAGGCTTATAATAAGACCTCTTATCTTTTATATCAAATATGTTTTAGAATTACACTTTGAAAAATCATAAACTTTGATGGATGGGGTGAATAATTTTATCCTCAAGAGAACATGGATGACAATTTTGAGAGTTGAAGATGCTAGGTTTGAATCATTCTTTGCTTTGTATTGATAACCATTTTTAGGCTTCTAAAACTTTTAGAATGATTTACAATATTTTTAAGTTTTGAGAAGATTTTACAAAAATGAAAATGATTTTCAGAATTCAATCAGACATAATTCCTAGAATTTTCCTTTTCCTTTAGGGCTTTTCATCTATCAAAAGTAAATATTAAGACTATTTTATTTTGAGTGACCTTTCCAATATAGTAAAAACCAATAGTAGGCTATGTACAAGTTTTATTTTTTATGACAAGAATAACTATAGAAATATAAATGGAAATTGAATATTTACAAAGTGAGAAGGGGTTACCTCCTCAATTGAAGAGTTTTTTCAAAATAAGGCCATTAATAGGAAGAGAATCTCTCTTTCTTGATAGAACTTGTAATATGAATGTAGATTGCCCTGTATTCTCACTGATTTGGAATGGTCCAAGCCACATTTTTCTGAAACTTAGTGTGCTTTCCTTTATCCTCATGGGCCGTGGTCCACTTCAAAACTAAATCACCAATTTGTAAATGTCTTGAGCTTGTTGAAGTTGTATCAAAAGAAGATTTGATAATTTGTTGATGCTTTGCATGTGTAATTCGAGCTTTCTCCCTTTCCTCCTCTAGTTTCAGAATCTGATCATGTCTTAATTGAATAGAAGATAAGCGATTTTCTTCAATAAACTGCACTAAAACTAGTGAAGGAAGTATTATATTTGATGGTATGACAACCTCTTTTCCATACACTAGATTAAATGGAGAAGTGTCTATTGAGGCCTTCTGTGTTATGCGGTCTTCCCATATTGCAAATATCAAAGACTTATGCCAGTTTTTATGATTCTATTCAATAGTTCTCTTAATGATTTTGATAAGATTCTTATTGGTAGATTCTGCTAAACCATCACCCTGAGGGTAGTAGTTTGCAGAATATTTCAATTTGAATCCTCTATTGATAGCAAATTCAAGTATGGAATTACTAGAGAAATAAGATGCATTATAAAAAATAAGAGTGTTTGAGACACAAAACCTAGTAATGATGAACTGATATATGTGTTAGCTTCCTGCTGCAGCAGGTTATTCATATTTCATGATTGACATTTTCACAGGCCAAATATGTCGTACTTTGCATGCTGCAATGCTCCATATTTTCTTAACAGTCTCCAAGCGAAGAAGGCTACTCCAAGTTCATTCAATTGCCTTCCAAATTTTTGAAAAAGTTATCCCAGTATCGCCAATTTTCAGTTAAAGGGAGGTCCAAATAGCTTAATCTTGGTCTCCCTAGGTTTAAATTTCCTGTTTTAGAATATAGAGAATTTAAATTTGTCCAAACAGCTTAATCTTGGCAGATTCTTAGATAGGTAGAGAAGCAGAGGAGCCCAACAGCTTAATCTGGGCCCTTGGAAGAAATAAGGGTAGTATGTAGATAGGAAAGCATCAAAAGAAAAATGGAATGATGGGTTTGCAAGTCTAAGTGCACCCAAATCAAAAGAAGAAAAGTTGCTAGGTAAGTAGGCTGGGTAGGTAGTTCTGAGGTTGCTGAATCGTAATTGCTGATCAGTTCCAGGTTTTCAGGTGTCATCTCACTCAGGACACAATCAGCAGGCAGTTATATGCGAGAAGCTCAAAAGAGGTATAACTAACTCCCCTTCTCCGCTTTCCCCAATCATTAACTAACTTCCCCAAAAGAGGCCAAGATCTGCTTGATACCTCTTAAGTTTCATCATTTTCATAACAGTAACTCGAGTAAAGACCTCCTTTACTCAAAGCTGTTCCATACTTTCTCTAAAGAATGGTTCTCCCCCCTTGTAACAACCTAAGGTCTCCTGAACTTAGCATTTTCTTACCATCTCCATATTAACCACTAACATTATTATGTAGCTCCCTATTTTTCCCGTCCCCCTACTAATATTAAGTAAATCTGCCCCTATGTATTATCCCTCCCCCTGGTTGAAAAATAACCATAAGTACCCCCGAGAATTTCTCAGTTTACCTAAAACTTAGCAAGAACCCTCAAGCTTCAAACCATCTTCCAGATACAATGGACTCCTTCCAGAGTATAAAATCCCTCTGAGGTAATCAGACCCCTTCTGAAACCTCAAATGCCTTTCACACCCACTTACTTAATCTTTCTGCCCAAAACAAACCCCTTGCCGATTTCCTTAACACTTCGCAGATCCTTAAAATCCAGATCGCATCGCAAGATCACAGTTTCCTCTCCATGCAAGTTATGACCCATCCGTCACCACCCGACGCGATATCGCGATATTGGTGGTCGGTGGTCGCAAGCACCAAATGTCCAACTCAAACACCCTCCATCCCCCGCCGATGCGATATCGCGATCGCATTGGAGCTAGTTCATCGCATCACCTTCAGTATCAGCGATGTCATTCGGTACCAGGGACCCACCACAACTGACTTCATCTACCATACAGCTGACGTCATGCTGATGTCAGCAGCCAGAAGGCCGAAACTTCCCGCAGGAAGAGAAATCACACTTCGGAGCTCCAGAACAAGAAACATAGGTAGTTTTTGGGAAATAGGCCGTTTCGGGGAAACTTTTGATTCCTTAGACCGTTGTGCACCGAAAAAGCCCGAAAATCGCCCAATCGTGCCAAAGTGATTTGGTTTAAAGACAACAACAGATCAATGACAGAGTTTAAAGTGTATGAGATCAAATCATTAGGTATCAAGCGTGTCAAAGAGTATCAGTAGACGGCGGAAGCCATCAATGTAGCAGCAAAGAGTATCAGTGAAAATCTTGAGCAGCGGCCCAAAGTAGGAGAACATTTAATACCTTCCAGCAGATTCAAAGAAAGAGGGCGAAGCCACTCGAAGCCCTCAAATCATAATTATTGTACATTCAACTCACACCAGAGCAGAACTACAGTTCCCAAAGCACAATCATTCCAGCAGCACTGCATCTAGCCCCCAAGGGCCACACTGTCATCTTTTCTGATTCAACTGCCCCCAGCGCAGCCAAAAAGATTTACTTGCATTTAATTCCAGCAACACTTAGATTTTTGAAGATTTTTTTAGCAGACCTGTTTAGGTCAGTTGTAATGAACGTCTTTCCGATATTTTGCTTATAAATACCACCCTCAACAATGTTGTGAGGGGTTGGTTGGTTGGTAGCAGTTGGTTAGTTTCCTTCCCTGCATTTTCTCCGAGCAGAGACCCGCACTGTAACTGTCATATTTTCTATAATCAAAGATTTCTCAAAGCATGGATTGCGAAACTACTTGATGTTTTCACTTGGCCAAGGAATGATTATGGAATTCCTGTGCTTCTACATGATTCAATAAGTGTTTCTCTCCTCTATTAACTTTTATGTTTTTTACCACCGTTCCGCCTTCTAAATTGCAGGAAGAAAGAATAGCTTAAGATTTGTTTCACTACACCTTAAGTTCAATTTCTGCATTTTTCGATGTTTTCTTTAGAAATAGCTATGAGCATGTATACTTAAATGATCTTGTTTACGCTGTTTCTTTCACATATGAGTGCATGTTTAGGAATTCTTAACTACTCTTGGATCCCATTCATCCATTTCTCCTCTTTTTTAGCATGATGAAATGATTCTCCTTTGCCTTTCATCCCTGATTTTCATTCCGTACTTTCAGTAGATTGATAATTGTATCCTATGTGGCTATCCCGCTCCGTATCCCCTTGTCACCAAGAAAACGCTCACAAGCCTCAATCTGTGACTCAATGCCCAATGGTTCGAAACTTATCACACTTTACCTTGCCTCTTTGTTCGAGAATCCTACCTTCTATCCAATCACAAACAACACTCCCTTGAAGCCAGAAAGCTAGCCTAAAATCATCAACAAAAGTTGAATCATAAGGAGAGAGCCCTCTCCGATTGCAGGTGGGCTAGAACCTGCAATCCAAATATTGGTTTGTGGTTACCTCGGCTGTATCCCTATTAGGAGCCTAGGGACAACCTGAGTGATAACAGGTATGACACAGGGAAGTGCAGGAGGCGTGAAAAAATATAGTGTAACAGATGCCCCCTAAAGCATGAAGGCAGAATAGGGAGTGATCGTTGATAATCTTTACGAGCTTTTGCAAGGACAAGAACAAACACTGTCAGGAGACGTGTAAATCAAGGATGCATATACATATACAAATTCGATATCAAAACATGAATCCATGGTATGGATGCAACCATTTAGATAGAAAAGACTATGTGAAAATATCCACTGCATGTGCATAGCCATCCGAATGAAAAGGATCATCCGTAATTCTAAGATCCAAGGTATGGACGCAGACACCTGATATAGAAGGATCATCATCATCATAAATATGAAGTCCCATGGTATGGTCACATCCATCCGTATACAAGAAACATGTGTACAATCATGAACAATACATAACTCCACGCAGCCTGAGTTATATCATACAAAACTCAGGGTCTTGCACTCCATCCCTAACCCGATAAAAGTATGAATTCTAACATGTGAATGAATTTGTTGATGTCAAAAATGCTAGAAAACCACCTGATTACCGACCAATGATGTGGCCAATTAAAAACCATGAGAGGAACTCCCATTAATGAAAATTCCTCTCAAGGTATGACAATACAATCAGTGAATGTGAAAATGAAGCTGAAGTCGAACACTCGTGGAATCACCCATTCGAAGGCCAAGGATGAAAACATATTTTCGGATGCGAAGAACTTGCAATTAAGGCATGCAAGCTCTAAGGTACTGAAAGGGAGTCTCTAAGTCACCTTCCTAGATAATGCGTTGAAGTCAACAGGAAGTGACCTGTTGAAGGAGGGCCATGATGATTCCCCCATCATCGACATGAAACAAAAAATAAAGTGGAACAAACAAGTATGATCCATGACTATTGCAAAAATTCAGACAATGTATAGGTAGTAAACTGCAAATAGGACTTGTCTTGAACATATCAACAACACAAATCGAGAGTGTGGTAGAATTTGACTCAACATAGGACCAAAGGTAATGATGATGAAGTGGAATAGTCAGATGAGAGGCAAAATGGATCACCCAAACTCGAAAGGACAAGTAACTGAGTGAGGATATCCCAAACCCAAAAGGACAAGTGACTAAGTGAGGGTATCCCAAACCCGACACAAGAAATAGATGAGTGTCATGTTCAAGAGCAACATGCTGCCTATACAAGAGATGTTTCACTTTAACTTTTTCCCCACTATTTCTAGTGAGTACCCCAATTATTTTTAATCACAAGCTTTAAGGGGATAACATGTTCTTACCATATAAGTCCATTCTTCAAATGAATCCATCCTAGTATGTTTTATGATCCCTAGGAAGGAGAAACTCGGTCTTGTCATGGTGACAAGTCTTTCGTCATTTATTTTTTACGAGTTAGACATAAGAGTAACTTGGTGTCTTTTTTCATATTTAGAGAGTTTGAAAAAGAGAAGAAAAAAGAAAACTCCATCATGTCCCTTTTCATAATTTGTCTCTCGAACCTGAAAAAGTAGAAAACAATATTCAAGAGAACCTCTTGACCATGTCGACCAAGGTGTACCTTTTTCGTAAATAGTCAATCTCAACCCAAAAAAGGGTTAAACATATACTGAGATGACGTCAATTCATTTAACTTAACAGGTTCAAAAAGACAAGTACTTGACAGTCTTTTCATGTTTTGAGAGTCAGAAAAGAGATTAAAGGTGACTACTCATAGAGGAGCCAGTGGTATAAAAGGATAGAAACTTATTCTAGTGATGATGGAACTGCTAAAAAATTGTTAAGGTCAATAGGTTGGCTAATAAGACCGCTCATCGCAAATGTTCCCTAGGGAAGGGTAAAACCACCAAGTGAAAGTGAATGATCAGCGAAAGAGATGGTGACGATGGAATGGAAAAGCCAAGGCTCATATGGAAAAAATTGGCTGGTAAAAATGACAATCACGAGATGTAAAGTGGGAACGGTTTTATTTTTACACAAGCTTGAAACATAAGAAAAACCTATGCTTGGATTTGGTTTTAATTTTACACAAGCTTGAAACAAAGATAAATTATGCTTGAGGTAAGTTTGCATGCCCCCAGCATAATGAATCAATTCGAGGAACATGACGCCCAAGCTTCATTTCATTCACCTAAGCGGATGGAATGAAGATTCACTTATGAGATCAAGTGAAAGACTTGACTGAGATTTTACGAGATCTAATCAAGCACTCGAATTGGAAGAGGATTTGTTTCATTTTTTAATGAGCTTGAAACATGAAAATAACGATGCTTATGGGAACCTATTTCATTTTTAACCAAGGTTGACGTGGTAAAAGAACTATCCTCATGGCACCTTTTTCATCTTTTAATGAGGTTGACACAAGTAAAATAACATTTCTCATAGGGACCTAGTTCATTTTTTAACGAGGTTGACATAGTAAAATAACTATCCTCATGAGGACCTATTTCATTTTTCAATGAGGTTGACATAGTAAAAGAACCATCCTCATGTCCGTTGTTTCATTTTTTAACGAGCTTGACACAAGAAAAGGAACTATGCTCCAACACCTTTGATCACAGACCCAAAGAGGCCATGGCTTCCATGAGGTTCTCATCAGATGGGAGAAAAACGCTCTAAAAGGGATACATGTCCAGCGATCCAAATGAAAAATTGAGCTCCAATGCCCCCAGTACATGATGTACTACATCACCTACTAGATCATCAGTAGATGTGGAAATGGAATAGGTGGCCACGTAATTAACCCATGGCAAGGGTGAGACTTCTTTCACATAAGAACCATTTAGGGATGATGGTTGATAGGGAGTTGATTCAAGACCAATGAACGTAAGCTAATCAATGATCACAATGCTTCCTTCGTGCGGGAAAAACATCACTCAGAAGAGGGAAGAAGCAAGTGCTGCCATGACATAAACATAGTCATGACGAAGGATTAGATTAAAATCTAAAGGGACTTCGACAACCATCATATCTATATAGATAGTGTTTCCTCCCAAAGTGATAGGAAACTTAGGAAGGATCCCTAACGGTTGACTGGTCCCTTTGTTAAAAGATAACAGATTTTGGGTGACGAGGACAAGTTGCAAAGAACCTAAATCTTTCCAAGAAGTTGAGGACATAATACTAACAGATACACCCTCATCTATGACTATGCTAGGTGAGGCCATATGGTAAGCTTGTATTGTAATCTGGAAAGGCACATAAGATAAAAGGCGATATCCAGTCGACTCCAATCAAATGAAGTGACTAAACTACTTGGAGGGGGTGTCATAAGAATGTGAGAGTTACCCTCTTCCTTTATGGGAATAGGAGAACTACTCTCATGCACTTCAGGAACAAGAGGATTTCCCTCTAGTTCATTCGAAATTGGAGAAACTAGAAGAACCTGAATAGTACGAGGTTCACTCTCTATTGGAAAGGTATGGTTAACTAAAGGTGGAGCCAAGTATACCATTTGCTCAACCAATGGTAGATTGAGAATGGACTCACGAGACCCACTTTCAGAGAGAGCAAGGTTGACCAAAGATGGCTTTTGATCAATCACTTGATCAACTAGTGGAGGATCAGGGGAAAGCTTTCGATAACTAGCCTAAAGACAAGATTGGGAAGTAGTAAGGTTTTCCAACTCTTTGGAAGCTTCATCCATAAGAGGACAAAGGTGAATGGGATGATTAGCTTCACACAACTTACGGGGAAATTTGACTTTTCCCTTTTTTCCATGGGCTTTATTATTACTAGTTGAGGGTTTATCACCAGCATGATTGCCAGAGGCTAATGACAAAGGTTGATGTGAATCTGTGGACCACACTTCTAAGACCTTGGGAATACAAGGGAAATTTCGAAGAAGGTGGTCACCCTTACATAATATGTAAGGGAATTTTACTTTCCCGGGCTGGTTGGAAGATTTTTCTACATTAGTTGCATCAATAACAATGGATGCTTGGTTGCCCCCTAACTTATTTTTCTTCTTCTTCATCATCCTATTCTTCTTCTTCTTAGCTTCCCTGTTACTAGAATCTAGACTTTCACCAAGCGAAGAGGAAGAACGAGGTGAAGAAATAGATGAAGAAGTTGAGCGGTCAAATTTGGGATAAATTTGAGGTTGATGTTGTTAAGGTGGAGGAGAACTTGGTTGAAAAGTACTTTGGACACTCATAATCACTAATGTCAAAAATAACCAAACTGGCAAACCAATGGTAAAACCAGGAAGGGACAAAGTTGCATATAGGGAGCACCAAGATTTCCAAAAGAAGGAAGAGGACTAGGATTCTTGTCAGAGGGGTTTCCTTGGTTGGTAGACTTGGGAAATGCTGCCATTGGTATCAACCTAAGATATGCTAAGGATAATTTCCACAAGAAGGATGTTTTTCCCGTGGTCAATTGATTTTAGAAATTAACAAAATAAAATAAAATAGGGGTAAGCTAGGCAAGAGGGTTTACCAAGTATCCATGAACTGCAATATACACCTAAGCCGAAACCAAGGACTTAATGTAGGGCGGCCAGTCTCCCCAAATATTATGTTCGGTGTATCACATCTACAAGGCAGCTGACTCAGTTACCTATGGCTAAAGGATAGCAACCTAGTGGGGTCTCCCAATATATACATGATGGTACGAGGAGCACAAGTCCATGTTAGCGTTGTCCAATTCATAACCATTCAGTGAGAGCATTCCCATATACTTACCATATTGAAGTGCCTCTGATATACCCAAAGGTACTAGAGAACCTTCGATATACTTCCGTACTGGAATGAGATTTCACCCCCGGGATACAATGTAGGCAGTTAATGACAGCTGCTTGGTTTATAGATGTCGAAACACGTCTCTAGCCTAGACCTCTAGATATTTGCGTTAGGTTACAAATGCTCCTTGTGTTGATTAAGGTAAATTTTAAGTTTATCTTGAATTAGGTTTTAGTTTATGGCTCAACGATGTCACCTGAATTCCTATAATGCAACTAAATGATAAAAAATGAAATGTTTTCATTCGATGAAGGCTAAACTAATGAAGGAAGAGAGACAACCAAATAATGCATCAATCAAGCAAAATGCATCAAAACATAGCTCTTTATATTTCCAATGCACAAATGTAAAAATGAAATCTACTCTTTCACTTTCACTAGCAAATGCAATGCCAAAAGTAAAAATGATTTTCACTTTTCACCATCCTAAATGCAACTTTTTCAAAAGAAAAATGATTTTACTTTACTAAGATTAAATTATTTGAATTATTCATTTCGTTTCGTTTTGAATAATTTGATGCACTTAATATAGTTTTTAACTTTCAATCACCGAAAAATGTCATCTATTTTCAACAATGAATCTCAAAAAATAACTTTTCAATGCAACTAATCTAATGCATTTTCCACGAAAAGTAAATTTTGAAAGCCAAGGTAAAACAAATGCAAAATAATGTTTTGAATGGTTTCCACATAAAACAACACTCAATCAATAAAAAAACCAACATCTCAAAGACACCAACAATGAGCAAGCAATGACCAACTAACTAAAAACCCTAGAAGCCAATTAGAAAAAATTTGCGAATTAATCAAGAAAATCAATCAAAAAATTGACAAATCTAGGCATACAAGATGGGAAAAGACCTTAGGGGCCAAGACACACTGGATTCTAAAGAAGGAACCCTAAAAAATCTCACATTCAAATATTATCGCTACTTTATATAGAAAAACCTGCGCTGATCGGGGTCATCAGCACTACTTTATATAGCAAAAACCGTGTTGATTTTCAATGTGAGAAAATAGTGGAAAACAAGGTTTTCAACGCGACTGTACAGGTAAAAACTAGCGTTTCTAGCATGACTGTCACTGATAATACTCACATTGAGCAAGGAATATGGGAAGAAACAAAGAATATTCCAAAAAACAATCAAGACTTAGCACTCTAATCAGTGATTATGCAAACCTATATTGACTCAATCTAATTGAGAACTAGATGATTGGTCAAACTAATCAAAGGACTAGATTTAAGAAATGGATGGAAAGATTATAGCTTCCCCAGAAGAGTCACCATTTTGTTGTCTAGGAAAATCCTCTTTGCAGATAGAGAAGATCCCTCTAGCCCAATGCGTGGGAGTAGCAACCTATGTTGCAATCTACAAGACACTTTCCTAAATTAGAATCAAAATGAGAGAAGAGGGATATGTCCTACCTCGCTCTCATGCTATAATGCACTCCTTTATTGAAGACCTCGAATCGCTTGTACCTTAGGCTCAGCTCTACTGCTCACAGTGTTTGAATACCTACACAAGACATCAAAGACACAATAAATCATACAAGTACAAAAAGCATAATCTAAAGTAATCCACTTAATAGACCAAGGAGCATTAAGATAAATGATGCATTAATAAAAACATTTATGGAAAGGGAACGAGGAGTTGTATATATTAATGAAATAAAGGAGGAAGCATACAACCAAGCCTTAATTTCAATAAGCTCTCCTTGAGTGAATGTCCAAGTCCAAGCTCAAGCTCTCCAAGCACTCCTTCTCCAAGCCAAATGAGTAGCATGTAGGCACTATCCAACATAAGGGTGAAAATAATCAGAGACCAACCATTTGGGAATGGGAGAGGATGAATATATAGGCAGGGAGAGGGAGTTAGGATCTCTCCAAAGATAGGGGAAGGACCTCATCTCAAGGAGGAAGCTCATAGCGATAAGATCAAAGGGAAATATTGGGAAGATTCAACCACATCTACATCGAACAACCTCCATCTCATCATTTTGGAAGCCTCTAGATCACGAAGCTTCTTGTCCTCTTTCAGAAAACTTGCATTTTAGGGATCAACATGAGTATCCAAGTAAAAAGCACACTGGCAGCGCGAGACCAGCACAGTGCAACTCACCATCAGCACTAGTTGCTAGTGTAAGGGCTGCACTGGTCCTGAAATTAGGGTTTTAGATCTTACTTCTTCAGGGGAGGGTCAAGGCATGTTCCCATCAGTGTTTCAGGGAGGATTTGAACTACATATCAGGATGGGTACACTGCATGGTTGCCAAGTTTCTAGCACTTTGGGGTATGACACTAGGAAGTGCAGGAGGCATGACAAAATATTGTGTAACAAGGAGTAGGAGTAGTCTTTTCTTCTTTATTTTCTTTGCTTTCTTGCTTGCTTTGATTACTTGTTTTTCTTTCACTTTACTTATGATTTTTTGTTTTTTCTTTATAGGTTAGCCTCTCGTGAAACTGTGTTTGGATCTTGAGACAATCTGGGAAAATCTAAGAGGACTACAACTATCAACACTTGGTTATCTGTTTTCCTCTCTCATTATGAAGAGCTTGTTGTCTTCAGTTGATGATGCCTTGATGGAAAATATGTTATGTTTAGAGTGAGTCTTGGAGAAAACACAACACTTGCACTCTTAACTAGTACTGCCTACTCTAATCGGTTCTTTTGGGTTAACCCTTGTCTACTCAATCAAGTAGAATAAGGTGAGGGGGGAACCTTAACAAGTATGTCAGAGGTATACATAACATACTTCTTTAAAGGAATAACCTCTTCTGCTCTCAATAAGTCAGAATCCCCCTTCTGCCTCTGAAATAAATAAGTGCCTATGCACAGTTTTTGAAAACAGATAATGAAAAATGAATGAGGTGAAAGAAGAGACAAGCTTCCTATGCAGAGAGGTGATGCAAGTAACTCCATCAAGGTACTGACCAGGCTCGCTAGTAGTGGATAAATGCTTCTGTTCCTGCATGACTTCGTCGGGGTACTGTCCAGGCCTGTTGGTAGTGGAGCAACAGCATAGATGAAACTTAAACTTTGACAGTTATATTATGTGTGCATCAATATACCCCTCATCCCCAATCGAAATAAATAAGTTGAATTGGCTTGGAATATGTGCTAACCGATCAAGAGAATGGTAGGGACTGCATCTTTCAACCAAGCTAGTGTGGAAACCATGATGATCAAGAAATCGAACAAAACTTCTGTAAAGGTTAGACTCACTTTTCACGAAACAAGGTCCATTTAGAGAGCTGAAGTTCTACTAGTGCGTCGCCAAGTATTGTAGCGGCTACAACCACCCTCCAAAATTTTGGCTCGCATGAAAATTTCAGAGCCTACCTTTGGATCCTGCAATGATCATCCTTGTTCACTTGGTCAGATGTTTATTTCAAGCTCCCCTCCTTGATCTTAAGAGTTGTTTGCATTCTCATCTTTATGTAGCATGTGTCATTTTCGGGCATAGGGGTTGTTGTTTGTCATGCAAAGGGAATGTTGTTTTGCTTCAAGGGAATTGTGTGGGTATGAGTGGTCGTCATCACAAAAACATTTTTCACTCACACACTCCATGGAAAATTTTAGGGGCTAATATTCGTAAGTGGGCTAATTTTGCATGACGTTTCCAAAAAAAAGATTCGCCCAGATTTTATAATACAAAATTATTTTACCTCTAAAATTGCCAAAATTTTATATAGATTAATATAAAATCATTAGAGATCTAAATATTTTTACAAAAAATATTACCAAACATTTTATAATTTACATTTTATTCTCTAGGAATATTCACAAAGGTTTCTAAACTTTAATATAAAATTTCATCCTTAAAATTTTCCCTGATGCACTCGTGTCATGAAGGTTGTTTCATCAAGAAAAGTATATCTTATGCATTCTAGATGGTCTATGTTGTGTTACTAAGTGTCTGTGTGCAATCACAGTCAAGTCCTATCATTTTTTACATATGTTTAATTGATCTCACACTTAGCCATTTTCCCAAGCAACCTAGCCTCATCCAGCTTCCCTGAACTATGTGCTTTGCTTCTACAACCATCAAGCTTCCTCCCTTACCTGTTGAAGCCCCGTAGTATGCAGAGACACTAACCTCCCTTGCTTGTTGAAACCTCACTGCCCACAGAGACACCAACCAACACTGTTCTCAAAAAATGTGCAAAGTAGTCAAGCAGCGAACACTGCACTCCAGAAATGTGTAGAGCAATTTGACTGCAGTGCACTCAAAAATTGCAAAGGTGTCCTCTCAGGACACCCATAAACATTTTTCACTCACGCACTCCATGGAAAATTTTAGGGACTAATATTCATAAGTGGGCTAATTTTGCATGACGTTTCCAAAAAAAAGATTCGCCCATATTTTATAATACAAAAGTATTTTACCTCAAAAATCGCCAAAAATTTATATAGTTTAATATAAAATCATTAGAGATCTAAATATTTTTACAAAAAATATTACCAAACATTTTATAATTTACATTTTATTCTCTAGGAATATTCACCAAGGTTTCTAAACTTTAATATAAAATTTCATCCTTAAAATTTTTCCTAATGCAATCTTGTCATGAAGGTTGTTGCATCAAGAAAAGTATATCTTATGCATTCTGGATGGTCTATGTTGTGTTACTAAGTGTCTGTGTGTGATCACAGTCAAGTCCTATCATTGTTTACATATGTTTAATTGATCTCACACTTAGCCATTTTCCCGAGCAACCTAGCCTCATCCAGCTTCCTTGAACTGTGTGCTTTGCTTCTGCAACCATCAAGATTCCTCCCTTACCTGTTGAAATCCTGCAGTGTGCAGAGACACTAACCTCCCTTGCCTATTGAAACCTCACAGCCCACAGAGACACCAACCAACACTGTTCTCAAAAAATGCACAGAGCAGTCAAGCAGCCAACACTGCACTCCAGAAATGTGTAGAGCAGTTTGACTGCAGTGCACTCAAAAATTGCACAAAGGTCTCCTCCTAGGACCCCCATCCCGTAGTAGTTTCCTGTGCCTCAAAACTACGCAACGTTGTCCAAGCTGCCATGTTTGTCTTGCATGTAGAAATTGTGCAGACAGGCCTCCCAAGGCCTCATTCCGACAACACTCACTGTCTGCTAAAATTGCATAGATCTACCTCTCAGTGACTACAGGAAAAGGTGACATGCTGAAATGGCTTCCAAGGAGTTGACGAGAAGGACCAAGGAACCAAGTAATGGAGAAGATCAAGACCGCATGCAAACTCTTTCGAATGCATGATCATCTTGAGAGTAAGTATGGTAAGTAAAGAACACCTTTCGAAGTACACCTCTTAGTTGAGTTTGCAGGACTACTTTTCATTATCATATCATCCTGTCTTTAGCAACATGCATGTGTGCAAACATGAAAAGTCATTTTATGTGTTTCTTCTACATGTCTTGCTTCCTTTTCACTTGTTTGACCAACTGCCGTCTTCGACGTGTTGATTTCTATGTCATGCTTGCGACCTCGTTATGGTAATGTTGAAGGTTGTGTTTGAGTTGTTCTCACTGTTTAAACATCTATCGCACTCACACACGATGTTCTAAGCATTTTCGTGCAAGTGTCGTCATGATTTTTCAACGATCTATCACAAGTGTCGCGCTTGTCACTCACACCCGTCGGTCAGTCACGCTGAGTGTATGTTGTCTTGATGGTTCGAGGTGTCTTTTAGTCAAGTCATGTTGAGTGTGTGTTTGCAAGGTCATGCATGTACGAAGTCACTCGCTCACACACTTAATCATTTTTCTAAAACTCTGTCGACTAGACCACCCCCCAGCAGTCGAACCTCCGTTGAGCTGCATTTTGCAGTCTCATCCCTCAGTGATTATGTACTACTTCCTAGAATTGCAGATAACTTGAGGCTCCCTCATAGGCAGTCTGCACTACGCAATCCAAAGTTGACCAGACTGACTGTCGCCCAGAATAACATAGAAGTTTCTCAGCAATCCATCTCAATCTTCACTATCGGCAAGCAAAGCCATCAAGCCTCCAGCTAGTCAATGAGAGAGTTTGACCGAGTAGTGACACCGAGCCTCACTCCTCCAAAAAATTGCGCAGAATCTACCAAGCATGCCTGCCTCTACTGGCTGAAGAAATTGCACAAACATGTCGAACAGACACCCGCTACCTGTGACTGCATTGCCCTCAAAATTTGCATAGCTTTTATAGCCAGTCACCCTGTCTGTCGGCCTGCTACTCCTCCTGAAAACTACGCAGTTTTCATGGGCTATCTCCCAACTGTCCAGTATCTCGCTCAATCTAAAAACTGCGTAGGGATGTGATGTAGGCCAGCCTCCCAGGTCTGCATAGTTTTGGCCAGCAGCCTCTTGCTGCCAGCCTCCCCGAAGAATCTGCATAGTTTTCACTGCCAGTGTCACCCTAGAAAAATTGCGTAGATCTTCCCTCCAACCAAGCTAGATCCGGCAGGTAGTCACTCTGCGCAATTTTCATTGGCAGTGCCCAGAGCCTGCATCCCGACCTGAAATATGCTCTGCGTAGTTTCAGAGCCTTGTCCTCTCTCCCGGCCACCCGCACCCGATAGCGAAAGATAATGCATCATGGTAGACTACGGGATTTCTGGATTTGATGTCGTCTCGTCACAAGTGATTACAGATATAGGTACATGGATGAGACATGGTACGAGGACGAACGAGATGAACAAGGAGCGCATGCCAGGAGAATTTTTTGCAAATGGACGAACACATGAAGTGTACCAAGTGGCGAGCAAAGGAGACACATTCGCATTTGTGCAACATCAAGAGAACACCAAGACCATCAAAAACTCCGCACACCTTGTCATGCGGAGGTGAAGCTATGATACACCAAGAACACATCCATCACTCAACAACATTGTAGCTCGACATGCACACCAGTAGCAACATGAACATACAATATTTGTCGTGTCGAGTCATGTCATGAGTCATCTCGGCCAAATCACTACTGTGGGCCATAATGTTGTAATCAATGTAATGTAATGTGGAACTCCAGGAGACCCACATGTAAATTTGAAGAGTCATGTAAGTCAAACAGTCACGAGCGAAGTCGGAGAATCACAAGGGCCAGTTTTACCCTTGGCTATAAATACCCCTCATTTGTACATGCAAAAGACTTTTCACCTTGGCTCCTCCCACATAGCCTTGAGAGTTTGTAATCTTTTCTTTGAGGAGCGAGCAGTGGCTCCAATGCCTTGCTATTGGGGTTAGTGATGTGGGCTATCCTATCGGACACTCGACAGATTCATTCTTGTAAACTTGTTATAACATTCATCGCACTCATGTGGACTATTCCGCTGGGTGTTGTACATGCTATATGTTCGCCTTGTGTTTATGACTGCCGCATCTTTGTGGACTAATCCACCGAAATCTGTGCATGTCTTGATTGTATTTTGTGTCTCTAGCAGAGTTGGGACTATTCCCTTTCAACCTAAGACTCACTTCCACCCTCTCCCTATGCAGTGAAAGAACTTTGACACAAGCAGCACTAAGCACTCACCAGACACGTGAACCTCATTGTTCAGAGACTAAGCAAACCACTGTCATGTGCTAACAAGCAAGAGCTAAGGCATATCTTTAAGATAATGGCAACCGAGCCATCGTACAAGATGGGACTCTTGCACCAAACGTGTGAGGTCTAGTTGGGACTTCATACCGGGGAGATACCCTTAATGTTGACGGGTCCAGAACCGTCAAAAGATCATTTACAATTTTACAATCCCTATTCAAACCTTGAAATCTTACGACTATTGTATTCTTCATAAATTCAAAGGTATCCTCTGATTCATATGTCAAACAAATAGAGTGCAAATTTTTTTTGTACTTGACATACAAACCCTTCTTAACAACTCGTATTATACACAGTCATAAAGATAGTCTATATTTTCTCAATATTAGAAAGCAAATCTCTAGTTTCAACCACAACAAAAGAATAATCTTTAAGAAATCCCATTATTCGACAACATTAGCAAAATCTCATGAGTTCTGAAAAGAAAATAGAGGCACTTATCTGTAATAATCTAAACTATCAGCAAAAATTAGCCAGGAAAATACCACTCCTCCGTTCCAATGAGAACGTCGATTACGTCTAGTTCTCCCCCCAAGTTTCTCAATTTCCAAAATAGTTAACTCAACATTGACCTATCAAGGTTAGTTCACAAGCATTAGGACCCCTCATTCCAGCCCAAAACTTATAGAATTATGTTCGTCTTGGAGTTTTCCACTGGTTCAAGTCCAACTCAAGAAATATTCTCTAGACAGCGCCCTGCCTTACCTTCCCAATGTCTTTTTCAGATTCCTTCTTCTCTCTCAAAAGGTCTTCAACTTTTTTCCTCTTCCTTTATCCAAAACCCTTGTTTTCCCACTAAAATGTTTTAATCTTTAGAGAATGAAAAAAAATAATTGTTTCTAATTATCTAAAAATTGAAAATTCGTCCCTTAATTTCTAATACTTATCACAATTTTTCTATTAAACAAAACCATAAAAATAAACCTTTTAAACATTTAGAGCTTCACTAAGATTTTTCTCTTAACCTAACCTCTTACACTAAAAATAAATAATAGTAAATAACAAGTATTTATAGTAACTGGGGGTTACAATCATCCTCTTTTTAACTCGTACAGCACGTTGATTTTTAAATGTTTGTGGATGGCATTAACAATAAATGACACCAAGCAACGTTTTTTAAAGTTTTAATAAAATTGTTTTCGTTGTTTAAACTGTGTAACCTAACCTAACGTGTTTTCTCCCTAATACACCATGACAAGGGAAGTTGTTATTCTTGGACCGATTGTTTTGTCTCAACATTTATTTTTCGAAATTTACTTATTTATATTGTATATAAATATTTATCTTATATTTTGTAGATCTGATTTATACGATAGTATTTGATTTTATTAGTTCAAGCAAAATTTTAAACTAAATTAAATGTGGTTGTAATCGCTGAATTCATGCTACTAATTAAGTAATATTGGTTTGCAAATTTGCGTAATAAGGTTAATAGTCAAAATTTGTGTGATGGGACTAACCGCCGAAACTTGTGGAAGTTGCTAATTCGCATGCGAATTTTGAAAAGCAAAATGTCTATTAAAAAAATAGATTCAAACCATTTCACCGTTTGTAAAAATTTTGGAATTACTTCAGATATTTTAAAATACTCTCAAGCTCCCGATATCTTTCAAGAAAACTTTGACCAAATTAATTCTCAGATTCTACCAATTTTTTCCAATATAAGTTTACCATAAAACAAATAGTTTTATATATATTTTTTTACTCCACCCACTTTACGCAACGTGCACTGAAATTACAACGACCGCGGCCAAGCAAACTGGATCTATGGGCACTTGTAACCGCAACCCCATTTTGACCAACTTCGCCCTAGCAAACCAAAACTAGGTGCACCTGTAATAAGAATCCCATTTTCAGCTTTTGACTACATGCTTAATATATATAATTATTATGATATATACAACATGTCAGCGATGACGTTTTTCACATATTTGACTGTACAGATTTATGACAACGCTTCTGTTAAGAGAACGCATTGTATCTCGAACTTCACAACTATACAAGCCTGCACAGGTATCTTTGTATCCTTTACAAAAATAAAATAAACAAAGCTACTAAACCATAGAAATGGTGAAGTAGCTTCCCACCACCCTCAGAAAACTGACAATCTGGCCGAGCTGATCCAGAGCTATCTGCACGCTGCCTGGATGATCCTCTGCTATGGGACTCTCCAAATCTACGAAGAAAACATACTCAAAATAACAATTGGAACTGTACTCGTTCGACACCATACGCAGGGGGTTCTCGCGGTGAGGGCGGCATTCGATCTTTGTCACTTTTAGGTCTCTCGCAGCGAATATCGACAACGCCCTGAACAGATCCGCCGTCCCTTTTTTCAACGAGAAAGCCACCGTTGTCTTCGACCCTAGGTGTACCGAGCAGTTATTGTGTTTCTTGTTGGGGTTCCCCAGAATCAGAAATCTGGTGGTATTTGACGAGTCGTCCTGTATTTCCTTTTCCACCACTTGAAGACCATATTCCCGCCCGGCAATCTCGCTGCCGATGACGGCCGTGTCGTCTATTCGGTTCTCCGCTACTAAACGAGCCGCGCTCGCAGCGTTATCCACGGCTTCCACCTCGACGCCAAGAGCCGAGAGACAGCTCTGGCAATGCGCGAGCGCCTGCGGATGGCTGATCACTCTCTTCAAAGAACGCATCTTCCTCGCGCCTCTCACCGCCAGCAGGCAATGATTTATGGGCAACAGTATCTCACCCACCACATGGAGATCGGGATGGCGTAACATCAAATCGTAGTTCCTCTCAATCACTCCGTCCAGCGAGTTCTCCAAAGGCACCACTGCCCTATCGGCGGCGTCTGATTCCAGCGCCTCGAAGGCGGATTCCATTCCCCCTTCGAAGGGGAGAGCATCGCACCTCCGGAAGGCTCGAACTGCCGCCTCATGGCAATAAGAACCGCGCACGCCCTGGTACGCCACTCTCACCGGCTTCCCCTCAAATGACGGTCCCGTCCAGAGGGGCTCCATGGGGAGCAACGCATCGCTATTGCCAGACACCTTCTCTTTGTAAATGCTTTCTAGCCGATCTAACAACGTCGTCTCTAAGTGGGCAGGTCGTTTTACCCCAGGAACCCTAAGCGTATCGAATATGGGCCTCGCCTTCCCCGTACCTCGCAACGTATTGGTTACAGTAAATGTCGGGCGTCTGCAGGAACGGGAGTGGGAGGCGGCAAAGGCGTTGTCCCGGACGCCGAAGAGCTGCGCCTCCCAGGTCGTTGGAAGAAACACACATTTCAAAGCCAGAGCCATCTAATTAATCTACTGGTCTCTCAGGCCAATGTGTATTTGTTTATGGGAGCGATGTTAGGGAGAGATTCGCAGGGATGTGAGAACCTCTGCCGAGGAATAACGTGAGGGAGGAAAGTATATATGCAATTCAGTGTGGGGGGAGTAGGTGAGGAGAGTGACATTTTCCACTCGTCTTTGTGGCCTCTGAGGTGTGAATGTGTTCGACGAAACGGTAAACGTATGGAAGCGCAGTGTGGGGGGAGTAGGTGAGGAGAGTGACATTTTCCACTCGTCTTTGTGGCCTCTGAGGTGTGAATGTGTTCGACGAAACGGTAAACGTATGGAAGCGCAGTGTGGGGGGAGTAGGTGAGGAGAGTGACATTTTCCACTCGTCTTTGTGGCCTCTGAGGTGTGAATGTGTTCGACGAAACGGTAAACGTATGGAAGCGCAATTAGGTCAAATGGCAGCCGAAATTTTCTGAGCCGACTGACCCCACAGAGTATCAAAATTCTATTCCATGCTTCCCTTATCAAGTTGTCAGTTAGGTAAAGTATATGCCTCCAACAAACTCCATGCCCCCAAGACGAATGCTGTAATCGCTCACACCTATGTTTTTACTTACTTTTGAATTAAGGCTGCATTGCTGTGAAATGGTCATTCGACTCAATGTATTAGTTTAGTGTCATACCGAAGAATGCGAAAGAAGTGAATTGTAATCAGTGTAAATATGCAATATTTTGAAATCAATTAAAAAAATTCTAATAAATTGGGAAAAATGGACCTAAAAAACTAACAAAAATCCAAAAACATAGAAAAAAATTCATAATTCATTTTTTTTTTCAAAATTTAATTAAAAAAATTATAATATTACATTATAGAATCTACACAACCTTAATATCGCAAAATTGATTTAAAATACTAAATATGTATAATATTTAGAAATATAGTCTATGACATCTTGGATAGATGGTGCTAAAGTGTCTTGTTAAAGCACTCTAAATGTTAAGTCATAGATTGAATTGCTTATCCTATTTACATATTACATACCAGAAAAAAAATACCTAACTAAATTTCAAACCCAAAAAAATATAAATAAAAACATTTAATTAAATTACTCATATATAATCCACTTAGAATAGTTCAAGTGGCGATAACCTTAGAATGAAATCTCTATTTGTCGGAGATCTTGAGTTCAAATCTTTTATTACTCTCCTCATAATGAAATAAATAACATACATATAAAAATCGAAAATAAAATTACTACCAAATTTTAAAAAAAAATAACCCAAATATAAAATTTGAGTTATGCCATTCTTCTTACCCTCCAATTTCATGTACAATTATGTATTGGGATTGAAGTTACGAAGACTGGACCATATCAATCTATTTATCAGCATATTCTAGAAGAGTTGAAAAAAAGCATTTGAAAATAAACTCAAAATATATAAAACAAAATATATTCTAATATTAATCTTAAGAAAGGATTGCTCCAAGCTTTTCGCTAATACGACGACTTTGTCTCTAAATGGATGATAATATTGACCCAGCAATAATGATGCTCAGTCAGGCTATTATTAAATTAACTTCTTGACAGTTATTTGATTGGAAGCCCATAATATAATTTGTAAAATTACCGCGTAAGTATTTGAAATTCTAAAATCACTCCAAGTATTTTGAAAAGTTATAACTAGAAAAAATTGATTACTATCAAACTTAAATTATAATTTGTAGAAAATGAAAACATAAATTAAACCTTAAAAATATGTAAACTCGGCACATTTAAAATTATGTAAACTCGGCACATTTAATAAGAAACATTGTAATATTATGGTGCTGAATGATGCTCATTAATAAACAAATTTAGAAAACTCGGCACATTTAATAAGAAACATTGTAATATTATGGTGCGGAATGATGTTCATATATAAGCAAATTTAGATTTACCCAACTCTTCCTTAAACTGGTCCTCTATGCCTACAAACAACTCCCAAATTTCTAGATCCTCTACAAGCTTTTGTCAAACTTTTGAATCATCATGTAAAGGCATCCAACCTTGTTTGACATTAATGCAAACACAATCAATTCCTTTGTTGAATTCTCAAGTGGACACCTGGGTTGACATCCTAAGTTGAATGCCATCAACATGAGAATTTGAGAACCAATAGGACCATGAGGACCACCACTACCAGGTTGATATCATGAAGACCAACACAACTAAGTTGACATAAATGAAAACACCATGAGACAACATGTCCAACATTTATAATATATGAGGTAGCAGTTGGAATCAACCCGATGTCTCACGAATATGAATCGCATGTAAGTGTTTCACTCACAAAAAAAAAGAAGTCTTAAAGGTAGCTTAATTGCCTAAAAATTATGTGGTATGTACTAGGGATCATGATTTACCAATGTTTGTTGAAGGGGCATGCACCTAGGGGTTACAATGGTAGTAGTTGGAATCAACCCAATGTCTCACGAATATGAAACAAACCCCTTTGTCAATTCCTCTTGTCAAAAAATAATAATTTTTTTGTTAAAAGTTAAAATTTTACTTAATTAATTGAAATTTCGTTAAGGTTTTTATTTTTAATTTGGAAAATGAAATCTTGTGTGATGGTGAAAAACTTCTCACTTTTAATCATTGGATACAATCTCTTTTGAGCCTTTGTTGCACTCATTCAACCATTATATCAAGGTGTTCCCATGGTTTTCATTGCAAGAAACTGTCACAAACCCATGTCCAATGGTGAATAACACCTTACATTTCACCATTAAATCTAATCCCTTTGAAATATTTAACTATAAAATCTATTCTTTAAATATTTAATCATTTTAAAAGGGCTAGTCTAACTTAGCCTTTTTCAAGGAAATTCCACTATATAATTTCAAACAAGAATGTGATTTTTTATTACTTAAAATACATTTTAAAAACCGGCGAGGCAAATTCTAAATATTAAACAATCTAAACATAAGTTTTTAAAAATATGTATTGTTTTTTATTAAAATTAACCACAACAAATTTAGTGAAAGAAGATTTCATCTATAAGTTAAACTACACCTTTTAAAACTATTATAATTCCAATTAAAAAAATAAAAATAACAAATCACAACAATATTTTACTTTCCAAAAAAAATTACTCAATTATTAGTTCCATAATATTAGTTTTAACATTAAACCATTATATTAATCTTAAGAGCTACAACTACATCATTATATTATAAATTATTTCAAATTTATTATAAATGTGATATAAGAAATTCAATCTTAATAAAAATGAATTAAATAATTTTATTTTTTTTCATTTCTAAATTTAATATTGAATAGTAAATTATTTTTTTTATTTTAATATTGAATAATAACAATATGTTGTTTATTATAAATTATTATGTATTTTTGTTTGCTATGTTGTGTAAGTTCTCAAATGTCCAACACACTTAACCTATGACTTAAGAAGTCGTGACCCATGGGCCTTTAAGTCGTCAAGGGCACCTACGGATCACACAAGATTGGGCCACACTAGCCTCTAGCATGGCTATATTTTTCTGACAAAGTTTCGAACCGTGACTTTTACACCAAGGAGCGTCTTAACAGAACGCTCCATTTATTGGGTCCTTCGTTTTTTGGATAATTTTGGCCATTTTTTGTTGGAAAAGAGTCGTGAAGATGATTAGCAAGAACTGGAGAAGTAAATGGAAAAATAGGTCGGAAGCCGAGAACAAAGAAGATAAAGTGGCAAGCGGAGAAATGAAGTGGTTATCTCAAGATTTATCAACGGTGCGAAAGAAGGATCTAAGTATCAAATTTGAAGGGATCAAAGCAGAAGTAGACCAAAGCACCTAGATTTTGTCAAAGGGATCATATTGGACTAAATCAAATGAGTGGGATCAAGATAGAGAAGCAAATCTATAAAAGCCACATGGATTGAGACGAATAAGAGAGAGAAGAGTGAGTCGAGCCAACATGTTGTTTGAATGAGATTTGAATTTTGTGCATGTATTGAGATTGTAATCCAAGTTTAATATGTTCTGTTCATATCATCCTGAGTAGACCTTGCACAATTTTGTATATCTGTATTGTAATTATTCAACTTTTAAACTAATATAATGAAGATGTTGCAGGGCTATACTCTGCTAAGAAACCAGCTCACAAAAAGATATAAAACATGGATCGACGACTTCAGAATCAGCCTCTTCAAGGGGGAACCTCCTTTACATTACACAAATGAACAATTCTTGGATGATACAAATGACTAAACCTCCTTTCTATATATAGGAGTCTAAGGGGTCAGAATATAATGAAAGCCGACATAACAATAATAATATAAGGGCACAAAAATAACAATAGTGGGCTTCTATGGGGCACAATAATAACAATATGGGGACAATAGGGGCACAACAATAACAATAAGGGATACAATGACAATAGTAATGGGGGAATCACTAGTATTATAGGGACCTAACATGCCTCTCTCCTTCCAAAAAATGTTGTCCTCAACATTTGAGTAGTTGTGGATGCTTATGTATAAATTTCTCATCATCCCATATGGAATATTCAGCGGGTAAGTTCTTCCACTTGATGAGATACTCAGAAATTGATCGATTTTGTAGCTGTCGAGTTCTTGTTTTTGTGACTGCTTTAGGTTCCAATATGATTTTTCCTTCCTCGTCAAGTTCTGGCAATATTGTTTGAACTGGGAGCTGTCACCAATAACCTTCTTTAATCATGAAACATGAAAAACTAGGTGCACTCGGGAAGCTACAGGAAGCTCCAATTTGTATGCCATAGTACCAATCGTTTGCAACACCTTGTATGGACCATAATACTTTGGTGATAATTTATTATCCTTATTAGTTTGTTTGAGGGACATTTTTTTATATGGTTGTAGCCATAGAAATACCTAGTCACCTACATCAAAACTTCTTTCTTTGTGATGTTGATCTACCTGTTGTTTCATTCTATTATGTGTCAAAGTTAGGTTATCCATTAAGAGATCGAGAACTTGTTGTTAATGCTCGATGTGATATTCTGCTGCTTGAACCTTAGAATTTTCTCCTAAATATGATGTGATGGACAGTGGGTGATATCCATAAAGTGCCATAAATAGGGTCAATGTTACTGCAATATGGAAGGAAGTGTTATACCACCATTCAACTAGAGGCAACCATTTAAACCGTTGTGTTTGTTTATCAAACACAAAGCAACGAAGATATCCTTCCAAACATTTGTTTACTATCTCAGTTTTCTCATCAGATTGAAGATGATAAAATGAGCTATGAGCTAACTAAGTACCAAGACAAGAAAATAATTCTATCCAAAAACTTCCAGTGAAAATGGAATCTTTGTCACCTACAATAATCTTTGGGTTTCCATGTAGCTTTTGAATTGTTTCCATAAATGCAGTAGAAACTGTACTGGCTTTAAATGGATGAGATAATGCAAAAAAGTGTGCATGCTTGGTAAGTCTGTCAACTACCACCATGATGACACTCTTTCCTTTGGACTTGGGTATACCTGAGATAAAATCCATTGAAACCTCCTCCCAACGTTGACTTGGAATGGATAAATGTTGTAATAGACCCAGGGTCCTAATTGTTTCAACTTTATTTTGTTGGAAAACCAAACATTCCACCACAAACTTTTGAATATCAGATTTAAGGCCATCCCAAAAAAATTCCTTCTTAACCCTATGGTAAGTTTTTAAAAATCCCGAGTGCCCTCCTAAGAGAGAGGTGTGTAATTCCATAAGAATCTTTTGTTTGAGTTGGGATTTCTGACATAGGTATAAGCGATCTTTGTACCATAATGAATCATTTTTCTTGCTAAATGTATCAAATGCATTGGGATCTTGTTGTAACTTTTGAATGAGTGCCCACACTTCTTCATCATTCTTCCATTCATCCCTTGCTTTGTTTATCCAATCTAGTTGGATAATAGAAATGGCACAAAGCAATGCTTCCACATCCTCATCCTTTCTTGAGAGTGCATCTGCCACAAGATTTTTCTTCCCCTTTTTGTAGATGATTTGAAAGTCATAACCCAACATATTTGTGACCCATTTTTGCTGCTCTTCTGAAGAAATTTTTATTCTAAAAAGTATTTAAGACTATCATGATTAGTTTTTGCCTTGAAGTGTATTCCCATTAGGTAGGGTTTCCATTTCTTAAGTGCATGTAGTATTGCCAACATTTCCTTCTCCTAAATATATTTTTGTAAATACTTTCCTTTGATTGGAAGACTTTCGAAATCAATGGGTCTTTCTTCTTGCATTAAAAAAACACTAATTCCATTTTCGCAGGCATCACATCCCACAATAAAGGTTTTTGTGAAGTCCAATGTAGCCAAGGCCGGTGCTTGGCACAATGCCTCTTTAAGATGTTCAAAGGCCTTTATTGCTTCTGGAGTCCATAAAAATGCATCTTTCTTCAATAATGTTGTTAAAGGTGCTTCTATTCTCCTGTAATTCTTAACAAACTTATAATAATACCCTGTCAACCTAATAAATTCTCGCAGATGCTTTATGGACGTGGGGATTTTCCATTCCTTAATGGACTTAATTTTTCTAGGGTCTACCTTAATATCTTCATGAGATACAATATGACCCAGATATTCCACCTCTTGTACTCCAAAGAAACATTTAGATATTTTTTTTATATAATTGTTTCTCCTCCAATAGTTTGAGCACCCTGTCAACATGTTGAACATGATCCTTCCAAGACTTGCGATAGATTAGTATATCATCAAAAAATACTAAAACAAATTTTCTAAGAAAGGGTTTGAAAATGGAATAATCAAACCTCGAAATGTAGAAGGTGCTTTGGTAAGGCCAAAAGATATGACAAAAAGTTCATAATGACCCTGATGAGTTATAAATGTTGTTTTCAGACTCTCTTCAGTCTTCATTATGATTTGATGATATCTTGGACGAAGATCCAACTTGGTGAAGTAAATTGATCCATGCAATTCATCGAATAGTTCATCAATGATAGGAATGGGAAATTTATCTTTACTAGTGAGCTTGTTGAGCTCCTTACAATACAGACACATCCGCCATGATCCATCCTTCTTATGCACCAATACGATTGGAGCAGAGAAAGAACTTTGACTAGGTTGAATTATACCAGCCTCTAGCATTTCTGCAACTATACATTCAATTTCACTCGTTTGTGCATAGGGATATCTGTAAGGCTTGATGTTTGGAGGACACTTACTAGAATCAAATGAATAGCATGATCATGATCACGATTAGGTGGGAGACCTTTGGGAGTCTAAAATACCTTGCAATGATTGTCCAAGACTTTTTGGAGATCCGGAGAAATAGATGATTTCGATATTGGAACCTCTAGCGAACATAATTGTGAAATTACTCCTCGTTGTTCTTTCTTTAGAAGATTTGTCATTCCATTAGCGTTGATTATCTTTCCTAGTTTCTCTGTGATACCTCTTAATTCAACTTCATTTCCTTCTGAAAAAAATTTCATGAAAAGTTCTTGAGAATTAAAAGCTATTGTACCCAAGGATTGTAGTCATTGGACTCCTAGTACAACATCAGCACCACCCATTGGAACAGAAAGCATTGGGCTATTCAATACATATTCTCCCATGGATAACTTCATATTATGGCACTTTCCAAAGCAATTTATGCTTCCTCCACTTGCAACCATCACTTGATACTATGGCGTTGGATATAGGAAGCAATTCAATTCCTTGGCTATCTTACAATGAATAAAATTATGGGTATTGCCTGAAACAATCAACACTATTACCTATTTCTTCTTGATATGTCCTTGCATCTTGATAGTTTGAGGAGTGGTAATTCCGGACAATGCATTACAAGATATGATCGGATTCATTTCTTCTATCTATAGGGTTTGTTCCTGGTGTATATCCTCTTCTTTTGATGTTTCTTGTTCCTTTTCTTCCTCCTCTTCACAATCTATGTAAAATAATTTCTTGTTAGCACAGTTATGACCTTTAGTGTATTTTCTATCACAACTGTAACAAATCCCTTTTGCTCTTTCTTCTTCCAATTGTTGGGGTGTCAACCTTGTAGGTTGTGGAAGGCTGGGGGAAACAACACTTCCATCCTTATAGATGTGAGTGGTAGGCTTCCTTGTTACCATAAATTTTCTTTCCATCTTTCTTACAAACCTAAATTCCTTCTCGAATGAGTCAGGTTCCCAAAAGTGAACCTCATGTTGGATGCTATCCTTTCAAGTCCCTATGAACACATCAATCCTATGCTCCTTTGGAATACCTTTTACCCTTATATTCATTTTCTGTAAATCCTCAATGTGCTCCATATTTGAACCCTTTTGTTTAAGGTTTCTTAGTTGGCTAAAAAAAGTGTTTCTTTTTGTATCCTCATAATGTGTTATCATTTCTTCCATGAAAATTGCCGAAGTGACAATTTGTTTTCGAGAGAAAAGTCATCGATACCATACAAACTGATTTGGTTCCAGATATAAAGTTGTAATGCGTACCTTTTTTGTGTTTTGCACATTACGGAGATTGAAATATTGCTCCATTTGTAGTATCCATGTTACGGGATCCTTGCCATCAAACTTGCTCATATCGATGTTTGGAACACGGTGGGTCTTCAATCCAATGTGAGAATCTATGAAATCATGATTAAAATTTCTTTTGTTCTCATCATAAGTTTCATTTATTACCCTTTCACCATTTGTAAGCATTTCTTGTAGCATCTTAATCAAATCTATCTTCAAATCTTCCATGTCGCCTTTCAATTTTTCTTCTATACCATCCATCTTAGCATCCATGCCATTCATCCTAGCTTTCATTCCATCTATCTTAGCTTCCATGCCATCCATCTTAACTTCCATGCCATTCATCATAGTTTCCACTCCATTCATCTTAGCTTCCACGACTTTCTTTAAACCATCAATCTTAGCTTATGTTACCTTTTGTGAGAGTGAAATTTGTTCCACTTGGTCTTGTATTTTTGATATATCATGTTGCATTTATTCATCTTCTTCATGAGTCATGCTAGAGCTTTCAGGCTGCTTACTAGGTGTTTCCATTTTCTTTCTTCAGGGCATCAATTAATGATAATTATGCTTCACTATGCCCTTTAAACTTCAAACTATTTTTTCAACCCAAACTTATGCAAAATTTTAAAAAGACTACACGCATTTTTCTCTTTGCAGAATCTCCATATTGAAACTATTGTATCTCTCTAATTGTGGATCTCCAAGGTCTAAAATTGCTTCCTGTGATAGCCCTCTGAGTCCTCTTTCCAATGCCACCATTCTAATCAAAACTGGATTCTCCAAGAAAGTGTTATGCCCAATCTCCCAAGATGACCTAATTATATAATTTTTCAGTAAAGTGCACTTGTACGACATACCACATTTCACTATTTTGACCTTTGGATTTGAAAAAGATAAACAGATTACTACATCCATCCTCTTTCTGTAAATTCTTACAAAATGCCAATCTGATGCTCCTAAGAAAGTTATGATGATTTTCCCAAGGTCACCTAGTTTGAATGTAATTTAGGAGTTTGAAAAAACCCTAACTTCCTCAAATCATATCTCCGAAAATGTAGTGAGACAAGATCTGAAATTTCTACCCAAGGTTTAGAATGGTTTTGGCTCAAATGGGTTTTTTTAAAGCTTCTGAAACTTCATAGAGAAAAGTTCTAGCGAAAATTCCACAATGACCTATTTGGAGTAGCGAAACCCTATAATCCAAAGCTCTGATACCAAATGTTAAGAAACCAACTCACAAAAAGATAGAAACTATAGATTGGCAACTTCAGAATCAACCTCTTTGAGAGGGAAACCTCCTTTAAATTACACAAATGAATAATTCTTGGATGATACAAATGGAAAAAACTCCTTTCTATATATAGGAGTCTAAGGGGTCACAATATAATCAAAGCCGACATAACAATAATAATATAGGGGCACAACAATAACAATAGTGGGCTTCTATGGGGCACAATAATAAAAATATGGAGACAATAGGGGCACAACAATAACAATAAGGGCTACAATGACAATAGTAATGGGGTAATCACTAGTATTATAAGGACTTAACATACTCTATGTGTCTTGTGAGTGAATGGCATTGTGTTATGTATCTCCCCTTTAAAAAAATTTAAATGATTGAATAGATAGCTTGTTGTATGTTTTTTTATTGTGTGCAAGGTGAACTGGGATTTCCAATATATTTGACTGAATGATGAATATTGTATGTAATAATCTAAATTCTAACACTATATAAACTCGCCTCTCACATTTAAGAATTCTGGGATCACCTTGGGTGAGATTTTTCTCCCTTTCAGAAGAATAAAAATGTTGGCATTGCGTTAGACTACAACAGGATGTTTTGTTGGCAACTAGTGGTCGAACCCTGGGCCTACATGACAAAAATTTCAGCCAAAAAATGGTTCCATTTTTGGAACCCTGAGCATTATGAGGGGATCTATATCATGGTGTCGAGGATTTTCAAGGCTGATATTCATGAGTGGTAGTATGAGAAACATGATTTGTGTATCCTACAACAAGCTCAGATAAGACAAATGAACTTAGATTGGGTTACAAAGGAGATCCTATTTCTAGAGCCTGCATGTGATGAGTACGATATTTTCTAGTGTATGTTTCTTAAATAACTATATAAATGGTTGAGTAAATTGCGACACAAAGCAAAAATTGGAAGTCATGGATGAATATTTAGAAATTGGGTCACATTAGATTTGGTTTTGTTGCAATGCCTAGATACTAAGTTAAACATAGTTGTTAACTTTTGGGTCCAAGCGACCTTAGAAGATTACATTATTGAATTTGCTGCGGAGAACCACCAGCCTTTCTCGAAAACTGAAGCAGTGTTTGAGTATGAGTTGTGGGGAATATTGTTGAAAGAAAACCCCCCATGGGTCATGGTTCTTATGGTTGAAGAGATCATACTCTCATTCCAAGAAACCAATATGGCTGTGTAAAACCCTAGGTACTAGGGGTAGGGTTTAAGGGAGAGGTGTTGCTTAGTTGCAGAAGATGACGGGAAGTTGTGATGGATGCAGAAGAGTTGTGAAAGGCACAAGATTTTAGGGAAATTAGAAGGGCACAGATAGATGATAAGTGGCTGGAAAAGAAGTTGCAAGATATCAGGAGAAGGAGAAGAGAGCTACAATGAATACGTGAAGCAATGAGTAGTCCAAGGTTGCGAATAGGAAGAACGACTAGCCCAAAGTTTTGGAATAATGAAGTAGGAGAAGGATGTCATTCTAGAAAAACGCGAGGAGCAAGAGGAGATGTGATAGGAGAATAGTATAGGGGAAGTGAAACCTACCAGAAGTCAGAAGTAATCCAGACACTCGAAACATCCAGACAACTAGTTGTGATGATTGACTAGAATACTCTCGTAGATGATGAAATGCACTTTCTGATGAGATGATTATTCTTTGAAGATGATTTGGTCCCCACAAGTAGCAGTCCATAGATAAGTAATTCAGCAAACTCTCTTCCTAACCTCCCCCTGGTACTCTATCAAAACCTTGTTAATTTTCTTTCCGAATTAGTTAAAACTTTGAAATTTCATAAAGATTATAGTAGTTACACAGTTGGTAGCTCTGGTGGATTTGGTAGTTCTGGTAGTAGTGTTCAAACAAATTCTGCAGTCTTTTCGCAACCTAATTCACAAGGTTTTGTATTAGTTCTGCATGGTCAAACAATAATGGCAGGAAATGTAGCGCGATCGTTCACTCAATAGCCTGATGTATTGTGCCAAGGAGACGAAGATGTTGATAGATAATGGTATATGTGTGAAGCAATGTGGAGGGCTAGACAAACACCAAATGCCACTAAGATTATTGAATTTTAGACAAATCTGCGAGATAGAGCACTCTCATGGTTCATCAAGTGGTCCTATTTGAATCTGAATCCAAATCTTGATATAATTAAATGGGAGTTTATTAAATAATTAAAGCTTACTCATACATACCAACAAGATTTAGTGTTGTTATGGGATATCAAACAACGTGAAGGAGAAAATGCATGGGAGTGTATGCAACGATTTAGAGATGCAGTTGGGAAATTGACTTATCCTATTGATCCTCACCCTCAAAGGGATTGGTTCATTAAATATTTGTTGTCGTTAACAAGAACTCCTTTGGTGCAACAAAAGATTGACACATTACAAGATTCCCTGGAACAAGCTATGAAGATTGAGGCAATTATGGGATACCCTCATGAGTACAGGACATGTACTACTTCTAGAGATCCTTTTATTATTGGCTTACAAGATCATATTTTTGTTCTAATAGAGAGACTGAAGGATTTGCACACTGTGCGGCCTTTGCATCCACAAGTTTGGTGCCTTAATTTCCTTTTTAAGGGGCATCACGCTACTTAATACCCGAGGTTGCGAAGTGTAAGTCCTTTTAGTATGCCTATGAGACCACCTCTTTCATCACCATGACCTAATGATGGAGTTGCACAAGTTTCTACAAATATTTAGTATTAGGGACATACTCAATATCATGTGTTTCATAATCATCAAGGTACATCCGTTAATGAATATTATGAGATTTGGTACACTGAAGATTATCTTAAGTTGATTGCTTGCTGGGAATAGTGTAACCTATAAATAGGTGCAAACTTGATTAATGCAAACCCTAGAAATACTAAACCAGTCCTTTACTTGAATAATAATACTATCACCAAAGGGCACAAGCAGACTAGAGCAGACAAGGAAGTATGATAGCAACATTTCATAATAAATATTTCATCTCCAAATAAGTCTTATGACCCGATGCAGCAGAATGAATACTAGAAAGATGCTACATAAATGTTTAAGAAGTTGGTTTCTTCTTACAACCCATGAGAAGAGAAACAAGACAAGGGATACCCGAGGAGCCCTCAATCTTTGCAAGAAATGTCTTATCCTATCATGGAGTGGCTTAATTTTTTTTCATATAATGAGTGATGAGAAATTATCTAGTTAGATGCGAAAAAAACTTAAAACAATTGTCAAGGATAAAGAACTTTCAGAAAGGCATATTTCAACTAATTTTCCTTAACATCATGCTAGACGTGTCCATCGCAATAAGAGGAAAATGTGAAGGCAGTTCCACATTGATGCCCAAATTACTAGGTACCAAATCAAAGAAACCATTTAAGTATTGAGGGTCTTTCGCAGTGCATTATATTAGATATCATTTTTGGGATTCAACTGTGTTAAGAAAGTCATTCATCTATGACCATTTCCATGAGAGGTAGTCATAACTAACTAATTTCTCATGATTTTTGAATAGTCCATTTAACACTCATTGCACCGGGTGATACTCACAGGGGTGAAGAAGTGGGATTGAAACTAGTGAAATGAATCACATAGCGTTAATCATCACTTCCGAGATTTAGTATCAAATTTAAATATCTTGCGGAGAAAAAAATAAAAGACATTATGAAAACCCAAATTAATATTTTCTCTTATTTAATTATGCATGGCTAATTTGTCTTGCATTATTCATGTTAACCATCTAAAATATGTTTAAGGTTATATAACAAGAGTGAAGACATATACAGATTTTGAAGTCATTAATAGTAGAGATGATAAAGCCTTTTAAACATTTAAAATTTCACTAAACTTTTCCTCTAAACCTTTAGTTACTAAAATCTCATACAATAAAAATAAATAACAAATATTTTTAGTAACTAGGCCGTTACAATCATTTTGTTATTGACTTGTACATCACATCGAATCTTAAATGTAAGTGTATGCCATTGACTATAAATGACACCACGCAACATTTTTTAACTTTTTAATGAAATTGTTTTGGTTGAATATAAACTGAGTAACCTAACATGGCCTCTCCCTAATTAACAAGTATTTATAGTAACTAGGGTGTTACAATCATTCTCTTATTAACTTGTACATCACATTGATTTTTAAATGTAGGTGGATGCCATTGACTATAAATGACACCACTAAACATTTTTTAACTTATTAACAAAATTGTTGTAGTCGAGTATAAACTGAGTAAGCTAACGGTCTCTTCCTACTAAAACATGACGGGGAAGTTGTTCTTCTTCGACCAATTGTTTCTGTCTCCACTATCACATGATTGGGCTTATGAGTCTTTTGAAAAATTTCTTATTGAGCATCATGAACATAGTTGAAAATAATTAATATTATTTTGTATTAATGGAGAAATGGTTACATAGTTGTAATGTATCTCCTTAGTTGAGGATTTGTTCCTAGAATTTAGGAGTTTGGTTGGAACTTTGTGATTTCTAAAGTTGTATTTAATGATGTAATATTTCATTGATGAGTAATAGAGTGTACGAGAGTGATCTCTCTGTTTTGAGTGTAGTCTCCAGGTGCAGGCCACACCTGTGAGCTACATCTCCTTCTTTTCAATTTTGTTCACATTTTATCTTGGTATCAGAGCTCAGATTGGGTGAGCCTGATCTTTTATCACCTTTGTGGCTGAAGTGCCTTTGTAGCTAGCTTGCCTGTGTGGTAGAATTGCCTGTGTGGCTTGAAGTTCCTCTGTGGCCATGTGTAGACAAGATCTTTGTGCTCAATTGAGCAAGTGGACTGCAAAACACCTGGCTCGGACTCGGAAGTTTTTTGTTCCTAAGTAGAAGGGGGTTGGCACGAGTTTCTTGCTCGAGAGCGCACCAGAATACCAGGTTGGTGCATCTGTTTGGTAATTAAGGGTGCCAACACGCCAGAATACCGCATTGGCATGGAATTTAAGGGGAAAATCGCGCTAGCATTTTTGCCTCGCACGGATTTTATCTTGGCGCGGATTTTTCACTCGAGAGAGCACCAACTCACCTTCAAGGGGATCTGCGGGAAGCCTCATCTTCATTTGACGATTTGCGAGGGGTGTAGATCGGCGAAGTTGCAGATCTATTCGGGAGAGGCAGATCGGATCAATTTTGATCAGATCAATTTTTCGGCTGTATTGAAAATGCCGAATTTTCTCATCAGAGCAGGATTGTCAGATGCTGTAGATCAGTGGCAGAAAAGTGACAAATCGATTTGTCAGGTATTGTTTTTTTTCTGTTGGGTAAATTCATTTTGTAGATCTGGTCAGAATGAGTAATACGATGGAATCATATCTTCATGAGTCTAGCAAACTCAATGGATCTAACTTCATGAATTGGAAGTTTAAGATCCAGACCTTGCTTGAGGGTGCGAATGCTTGGTCCATAGTTACAGGTGATGAGCTGAAGTCGAATGCAGGGACACAGGAGCAAGAATGGGAGAAATGAGAAAACAAGGCGAAAGTTTTGTTAAAGATGTCCATGAAGGACAGTATTATCTCGCACATCAGAGACTGTAAAACGTCTGCGGAGATCTGGACGACCATCAAAAATCCGTATCAAACCCAGAACACAAGCTGAATTATGGCACTTAAAAGCAAGCTATTTTCATTGATGATGGACAAAAGGGAGACTGCTGCTGCATTTATTGCGCGAATTAAAGATGTGAAAGACGGATTGCGGAACATCGGAGAGGCGGCCTCTGACTCTAATCTTGTCTCAATCACACTGGGCAGGATGCGTGATGAATTTCAAATTTTTGTCACTGGATTGGCAGCAAGGGAGAAAGCGCTCACATTTGAAGATCTAACAGGGATCTTGTTGCAAGAGGAGGAGCGGCGACAGAACCTGAACCCCCAGAGGGATGATCTTGCGCTGATGGCGAAACGGCGACCATTTAGAGGAAAGCAGCCACATCAACAATCACAGTAGAAAGGAGGGATATCAGAGAAGAATTTTCATAAAGGTATGCTTGCAAATCATTTTGTAAAGAAATTTTATTATTGTGGAAAGAAGGGTCATATACAGAATGAATGCTTTAAGAAGCAGGCTGATGATGCAAAGAGGAAGCAGGAAAATGCACAGCACAAAGGATACTTTGTTGAAGAAGAAGATAAAGACTTCAGTCATGAATTTCGACTGTTCACAGTCGACTGTGCCCTTTCAGCATCTAATGAGGACGATATTGGGTATGTCGATTCCGGAGCATTCTCCCACATGACAGGTAAAAAGTAATTTTTTGATAATCTTGAAGAAAGTACAAATGGATAAAAAATCTACTTAAGAGATGATAGTGGATATGAGATTAAAGGTTATGGGGTGATTCCAATCAAGTTAACAAATGGAAAAATTAGTCATCTTAAAAATGTTTTATATGTACCTGGAATTAAGAAAAATCTGATATTTGTATCCATGATGACTGATCAAGATATGCAAGTCGAGTTCTTCAAGACTCATTGTGTGATAAAGGATTACATGAATGAAATAGTTGCAACAGGCATGCGAGTTGGAAGCCCATACAGACTGGATGCAAAGAGTATACCAAAGCGAGCCATGGTTGCAGGAGGATCAACAGCCAAACAACTCTAGCATCAGAGATTCGGTCACTTGAATTTGCAGGACCTCATGTTATTGCAGAAGAAAGGTATGGTTGAGGGGCTCCATATCTTTTGTAATATTCAGTTAAATTGTGATGGTTGTGCCTTAGGTAAAATGCATAGAGTAAAGTTTCATGTGCATGATAAGAGGAAGGAAACAGATATTTTAGAACTAGTGCACACTGATATATGCGGACCTATGCAGACAAGGTCGCTAGGAGGAGCATATTATTTTATATTATTTACTGATGATTGCACTAGATATTCATGGGTTTATTTTATGAGTAAGAAAAGTCGGACTTTCCAGTGCTTTATAGAATTTAAAACCTTGGTGGAAAAACAGTTTGGTAAGAGTATAAAAATTCTCCGATCTGATCAAGGGGGAGAATACAGGTTAGGGAAATTCATTAAATTCTACAAATCTCACGGGATTGTTCAGTAGTATACAATGCCACACACACCACAGCAGAATGGAGTTGCAGAATGCAAAAACAAAACCTTGGTGGAGTGCGCAAGGAGCATGTTACAAGGTAAGGGTCTGTCTAATAGTTTTTGGGCAGAGGCTATTAATACTGTTGTATATTTGAAGAACAGAAGTCCTACCAGGTATCTTGGCTTCAAAACTCCTTTTGAAGCTCTATGTGGATTCAAACCAGCAATAAACCATTTAAGAGTATTTGGGTCGAAAGCATTTGCCCATATACCCAAAGTTGATAGGAAGAAATTAGACCCTAAAGCAGTTAAATACATCTTTGTTGGTTATGGCACAAAATTTAAAGCATATAAATTATTCAATCCTGAGTCTCGTAAAACATTTGCAAGCAGGGATGTAGTGTTTCATGAACAGGTATAGGAAGGGAAAGATGACACTAGTGATGATTAGCACATTCCATTGTTGATGGATGAAAGTAGCGAGGATGAAAGGGAGCAGGAGCAGAAAGAAGAGCAAAAAGAAGAACAGGAAGAAGGTGATAATGCAAGCCCAATTATAACTGAAGAAAACAAATTTGAGGCAAGTCCCCTACCAAGGAGATCAGGTAGGAAGACTCAAAAACCATTAAAATTGAGAGACTATGCTTTGATGTCAAATGTTTTGAACATTGTAGAGCCCACTAATTACAAAGAAGCTAGTCAATTTAAGGAATGGAGAGCTGCAATGAATGAAGAGATAAAATCAATTCTTAGAAATGACACTTGGGATTTAGTTGAGCTGCCTAAGAATAAAACACCCATAGGATGTAAATGGTTGTTTAAGCTAAAAATGAATGCAGGTGGAAGTATAGAGAAATTAAAAGCTAGGTTGGTTGCAAAAGGATATTCACAGCAGTAAGGTATAGATTTTGATGATACTTTTGCACCTGTAGCAAAGTTAAATACAATCAGAATGCTTATTGCTTTAGCTACTAAATGTAATTGGGAGCTACACCAGCTTGATGTTAAATCTGCATTTTTAAATGGTGATTTAAAAGGGGAAATTTACTTAGTACAACTAGAAGGGTTTGTAAAGCAAGGGCGGGAAAATCTTGTTTGCAGATTGAAAAAGGCTTTATATGGTTTAAAGCAAGCACCCAGGTCTTAGTACGAAAAGGTTGATTCTTTCTTTCTAGAGTATGGCTTTCATAGAATTTTAAATGACCCAAATTTGTATACCAGGTACAATAATCAGGGGTAGATTATTTTGATTTCTTTGTATGTAGATGACACGATTATAACAGGAGATGCAGATGATTTAATCAGAGGAATCAAAAGACTTATGGCACAAGTTTTTGAGATGAAAGATCTCGGAAGCCTTCATTACTGTCTCAGATTAGAAGTATGCAGAGATACTGGGCAAACTTTTCTTACCCAAGGGAAGTATGCCAGAAATCTGTTGGAAAACTTTGGTATGGATCAGTGTAGATCAGCAGCGACACCATTGCAGCAGAATCTGAAGTTGAGCAGTGACGATGGCACTAAAGAGGTTGATGCTACAATGTACAAACAACTGGTTGGCAGCTTGATATATCTTACAACAACCAGACCTGACTTGCCATACCCTTTTAGTGTGTTGAGCCAATTCATGTTGAAACCACTTGAAAGTCACTGGGTAGCAACGAAAAGCGTGTTGAGGTATCTTTGTGGTACTATTAACTATGGCATTTTATACACTGACGCATCTGATGTTATTCTAGCAGGCTTTTCAGATTCAGACTGGGCAGGTAACTTGGATGATCGAAGGTCCATCACAGGTTACGCATTCAGCATAGGATCGGGGGTCATAGCATGGAGTAGGAAGAAGCAGAGTATTGTAGCCTTGTCATAGTGTGAAGCTAAGTATCAAGCATTATGTGTAGCGACGTGTGAAGCGATCTGGTTGAGAAGGCTTCTCAATGATGCAGGAAAAGAACAGAAGAATTCCACTTCCATCAAAAGCGACAACCAGAGCACCATTAAATTGGCACAGAATCGAGTGTTTCATAAAAACACCAAACATATAGACACTCAGCTCCATTTTATCAGAGAGAAACTACAGCCAAAAGAAATTATTGTTGAATATTGTAAAACTTGTGACAATATGGCTGATATTTTTACAAAGCCTCTTGCACGAGTGAAGTTTGAACTGTTTAGAGGGATGTTAGGAGTCCAGGATAACCCTTTCTCCATTAAGGGGGGGAGTTGAAAATAGTTAATATTATTTTGTATTAATGGAGAAATGGTTACATAGTTGTAACGTATCTCCTTAGTTTAGGATTTGTTCCTAGAATTTAGGAGTTTGGTTGCAACTTCCTGATTTCTAAAGTTGTATTTAATGATGTAATCTTTCATTGATGAGTAATAGAGTGTACGAGAGTGATCTCTCTGTTTTGAGTGTAGTCTCTAGGTGCAGGCCACGCATGTGAGCTACATCTCCTTTTCAATTTTGTTCACATTTTATCTAACATATTATTATATTGTATATAAATATTTATTTTTCCAAATTTATTTATTTATAAATTTATTATGACCTATAATAGTATTTAATTACATTAATCCAAACAAATTCTAAATTAAATTAAATGCTTTTATAATTACTTAATTCATACCGATAATTAAATTACTAATTCGCATGCGAATTTTGAAAAAACAAAATGTCAATACATTGTAAAGATTTTGGATTACTTTAGATATTTTAAAAGACTCTCAAGGTCCCGATATCTTTGGATTACTTTAGATATTTTCAAATACTCTCAAGATCCCTATGTCTTTTAAGAAAACTTTGACCAAATTAATTCTCAGATTCTACCAAATTTTTCCAATATAACTTTACGAGAAAACAAATAGTTTTAGATATTTTTTGTTACTCCACCCACTTTACGCAACGTGCACTGAAATTACAACGACCGGCCCCAAGCAAACCGAATCTATGGGCATTTGTAACCACAACCCCATTTTAAGCTTTTGACCAACTCCGCCCTAGTAAACCGAAACTAGGTTGCCCATTTTCAACTTTTGACTACATGGTACAAACCAGACATGAATTTATATAATTATTATGATATATACAACACGTCAGTGATGACGTCTTTCATTAGTTTTAGTTTAAATTACATTGTTTTTTCCTTTGAAAATTATGATAATTTTGGTTATATTTTGAAAAAAATTGGTAGAGATTTCTGTAAATCTAAGTTATAGCTGTAAAATTTCAAAATTTTAGGTGCCCTACACATTTTTAATTGTGTTGAAGCTATTTCCATCATCAAAACAGTTTCAAACACTGTATCTATAAAAGAATTGAATTTTTTTACTTACTTTTACCAAATTTTTGAAATTTTTTTATCCACTTTTGACCATCCAAACAAATCCTCCACCTCCATAAACTACTCATGTGACAGACACGTATTTGACAATACAGATTTATGACAACGCTTCTGTTAAGAACTCTGACAGAGGCCATCCACCTATCATTTCGATTACAATGAAGAAAACCCATTGTATCTTTAGACTTAACAACTATAAAAACCTGCACATCTAATATACTGGTCTCTCAGCCCAATGTGTATTTGTTTATGGGAATAGAGTACAAGTAGCGGGGGAGAGATTTGCAGAGATGCGAGAACCTCTGCCGAGGAATAACGTGAGGGAGGAAAGTGTATATGCAATTCAGTGTGGGGGGAGTCGGTGAGGAGAGTAACATTTTCGACTCGTCTTTGTGATCTCTGAGGTAAAAGTAAAAGTATGGAAGTACAATTAGGTCAAATGGCAACCGAAAATTTCTGAATCCGCAGGCCCCATAGAATTGTTTTTTTTGGAGGCCCCATAGAATTGTTTTTTTTGGAAAAAATCAAAATTCCACGCTTCCCTCATCAAGTTGTTGAACTATATGCCTCCAACACAAACCAAGAATGTTGTGACTCACAGTTAAGTTTATACTTTTGAATTAAGGCGACATTACTACGAATCATCGCTTGGCTCAATGTCAAATGATGCGAAAAAGTCGCCACCTTATATTATAGTGATTATTTTTTTGGTAGATATATTTTTGGCATAGTTTTAACTATTATAATGAGATGGTATTATTTTTGGTAAGATGTAGTAAAATTGTGATGTTCTATTATTTAAATAATAGAGTTTTGGAAGGGATATTAGAATGAGATGGTGTTATTTTTGGTAAGATGTAAAATTGTGATGCATTGTGCAGAACTACATGGTTATGTATCTTTGAAATCTTGGAGCGATTTCAAAAAGCTACCGTCATGTTTATCAATGACTTAAAATCTTCCTTTCATGTCGCTGATGTAAGTGGTGATACAATCACCTTTATTACAGATTTTTTTCACATGAGAGCTCTTCCTATTAAGCAGGGTTTCAAATATCTTGATTTTTACTGGAAACCTGTGAGCTACAAAGTCTCTCACTGGACGTGGATTCTGGACCGATTCTACTCCAAAATATCTATATGGGAATTCAGATGCTTATCTATTGGATCTATTTGGTGAAGTCAAATCTTGTATGGAATATACTATCTATCCTTTGTCTTATTATATATTGGTTCTATATACATAGGCTCATGGGACTGTTTATATTGCAATATTTTTCCTCCTAAGATACATATATCCTTTTTTCTGGGAGATCTTGGTATATTTTTTTTTTTAATCAGATACTGTATATTTCTGTTTTGGACAAACATAATATAACTATACTAACTATATCATAATATAACTATATTAACTATATCATAATATAACTATATCGCTTTTTTTCGTGCTGAAAAAAATTGTGATCTTCTGGGAAGATGAAGATCCATTAATGTGTGAATTGTATTTATGTGCATTTTCAAATTCTAATTACGAGAATATCCATTAACGTGTGAATTGCATTTATGTGCATTTCAAAATTTATAATCGCCCAAATATCCACTAACGTGTGTATTGCATATCAAAACATGTGCCATCTAAATTTGGTAAGCATGTGCCATGAAAGTTGTGATTTATAGAAAAATTGTGCATTTACAATTGGTCGAAGAGATTTTTCATCCATATTCGCCCACAACAATTTATGAAATACGTACGATTTAGGTTTTTCTTTTAATATTAGGTTTTGGTTTACGATTTTAGGTTCTAGGATTTAGATTTAATTTTAAAATTTTAGATTTACTTTTATTTTCTTAAGTTTACATAAATTTTGAATCTAATATTAAAAGTAAAACCTAAATCATATATATTTGGGTTTTAGTTTTAATATTAGATTTTAAATTTATGTCTTATGTTTACGTTTATGTTTTAAATTTAAGTTTTAGATTTATTTTATTTTTTTAGTTTATTTTTCACTTTTAATTTATATTTTACTTGATTTTTAGTTTTCAGTTGTAAAATTAATTTCCAAATTATATATTTTGTGTGTAGATTTAGATTATATTTTTATTTTTTATCTTTTAGATATTTATTTTTATTTTATATTGTACTCGTTTTTTAGGTTTTAAGTTTTAAATTAAATTTAATATTATATTTTATGTTTTTAAATTTAGATTTATTTTAAGTTTAATTTTAGTGTTTTTAAGTTTCGTGTTTTATGTTTAATTTATTTTTTTACAAATTAGGTTCTAACATTTTAAAAACCACTTCAAAATCACTACAATGGTATTATTTATATATTATAATATATATATATATTTGATAATAAATTTATTTAGAGTTAAATATTATTAGATTTCTCTCTTTATATTTTAGTATTTTGTATTATATTCTATATTATTTTTAGTTTTTTTTAACACTAGGCACAATGGTAACTTCATAGAAATGGATGCTACTATTTCACTTGGTAGAACTAATATTTGATAAATGCCACAAGGGCCAACATGTCTCCTACACTTGAACCTACTCTACTTGGACACAAATAGGGAACCATAGCACTTGACCTAAGTTCCTTTGACATATTACCTCTATAGTTAGATAAAGTATTAATTAATTAATAATCCATTAATTATTAAAATGACTTTCGGCAAACTCATCGACAAATGAATTCCGATGTGATTATTGCCAAAAATCATTTTAATAAACTTGATATGGATCGCAGAAGCCTAAATTCAATGATTATATTTATTAATGCATTAATTAATTCATCAATTAATTAATAATTAATAATTAATAATATTAATATTAATAATTATTATTGATATTATTAATTAATATAATAGATAATTTATAAATAATAATTATTATTATATTATTATTAATATTAATTATAATTTTTAATTATAATTTTAATTTTTAATAATAATTATTAATTAATTGGCCCTATGGTTAATCATGGTCAACCATTGTCAATTGTCATCAATTATAGTCAACCAATAATAATTAATCATGGTCAATCATGGTCAATTAATTAACCGTCAATCATGTGCAGCCGTGGTCAGCTTTGGTCCACCGTGGTCAAATATGGTCAATCATGATCAACCATGGTCGATTTTCACATTGTGACAAAGATTGTCTCAAAATGAAAATCAACCATGGTCCAACATCTCATTAGGACAAAGATTGTCTCAACATGAAAATCAACCATGGTAAACCATGGTCAACCATGTTTATTTTAGGGTTTATAATATTTATCTTAGGATTTATATACCTTGGATTTCGGATGCTACTATTTCACTTAGTAGAGCGAATGTTTCATAAATGCCACAAATACCAACATCTCTCCGAGACTTGAACACACTCTACTTGGACACAAATCGTGAACCATAGCACTTGAGCTAAGTTCCTTTGACATATTATCTCTATAACTAGATAAAGTATTAATTAATTAATAATGCATTAATTAATTAATTGATTAATTAATTTATAGTTAATAATTAAGTATTCTTAATAATAATATTATAAAATAATAATTATATTAATAACCAATATTAATAATTAATTTTTAAAAATAGTTATTATAAATAATTATAATAATATAATAATTATTATTATATATTATATTCATTATATTATATTGCTTTAATTATTATTTTTATTATTATTATTATTAATTATTAAATAATTAATTAATTGGCCTAATGGTCAATTACGATCAACCATTGTCAACTGGGATCAACTATGGTCAATCAATAATTAATCATGGTCAATCATGGTCAAGTAATTAACCATCAATCCTGTGCAACCATGGTCAACTTTGGTCCACCTTGGTCAAACACGGTCAACCATGGTCATATGTCACATTATGACAAAGATTGTCTCAAAATGAAAGTCAACCATGGTCCATCATTGCATTGTGGCAAAGATTGTTTCAACATGAAAATCAACCACGTAAACCATGGTCAACCATGTTTATTTTAAGGTCAATAATATTTATCTTAGGGTTTATATACCTTGGATTTAATATTATTCCCTTGGGTTTAATATTATTTCATTGGGTTTGTAATCATGGTCAACATTGGTCAATCATGCTTCAATGTCACATTGTAACAAAGATTGTCTCAATATGAAAATCAACCACGATCAACTATTGTTAATTGTTGTCAACCATGGTCAACAATGTTAAACCATTGTCAACCATCATCAACCATGGCCAATCATGGTCAACCACAGTCCAATGTCACATTGTGACAAAGATTGTCTCAATATGAAAATCAAGCATGGTCAACCATGGTCCAACGTTGCATTGTGACAAAGGTTTCCGAATGAAAATCAACCATGGTAAAGAATGACCAACCACGTTTATTACTGGCTTTTAATATTTATCTTAGGGTTTATATACCTTCGATTTATTATATTAATCCCTTGAGTTAAATATTATTCCCTTGGGTTTATAATCCCTTGGGGTTTTAGTATTAACCCCTTGGGTTTATAATATCAATCCCTTGGGTTTATTAATCTAAAGGTTCATATACCTAGGGTTTATAATAATAATTCTTTAGCTTAACATAAATCCATTGGATTTATAATCATGGTCAACCATGGTCAACTATTGTCCAATGTCACATTGTGACAAAGATTATCTCAATATGAAAATCAACCATTGTCAACCATCATAACCCATTGTCAACAATCGTAAACCATTATCAACAATGATAAACCATTGTCAATTGTCGTCAACCATTGTCAATCATGGTAAACCATAGTCCAATGTCACATTGTGACAAAGATTGTCTCAATACGAAAATCAACCATGGTAAACCATTGTTAACTATTGTCAACCATGGTAAACAATGGTCAACCATGGTCAATCATGGTCAACCATGGCCCAATGTCACATTGTGACAAAGAACGTCTCAATATGAAAATCAAGCCTGGTCAACCATGGTCCAACGTCATGTTGTGACAAATTTTGTTTGAATATGAAAATCAACCATGGTAAAACATGCCAACCACGTTTATTATTGGGTTTTAATATTTATCTTAGGGTTTATATACCTTCTTTTTATAATATTAATCCCTTCGGTTCAATATTATTCCCTTGGGTTTAAAATTTGTTGGAGTTTTAGTATTAACCCCTTGGGTTTATTATTCTCTCGGGTTTATAATATCAATCCATTGGGTTTATTAATCTAAGGGTTCATATGCCTAGGGTATAGTATTATTCATAGGGTTTATATATTAATCCTCGGGCTTAATATAAATCCATTGGGCTTATAATCATGGTCAACCATGGTAAACTATTGTCCAATGTCACATTGTGACAAAGATTGTCTCAATATGAAAATCAACCATTGTCATCCATTGTAAACCATCGTCAATAATGGTAAACCATTGTCAACAATGATAAACCATTGTCAATTGTCCTTAACCATGGTCAACCATGGTGCAATTTCACATTGCAACAAAGATTGTCTCAATACAAAGATCAACCATGGTCTAACATCGCATTGTGACAAAGATGATCTCAATATGAAAATCAACCATGGTAAACCATATTTAGTTTAAGTTTTATAATATTTATCTTAAGGTTTATATGCCTTGGGTTTATAATACTAATCCCTTGGGTTTTTAGTATTAATCTCTTTGATTTATTATTCCCTTGGGTTTATAATATTAATCCCTTGGGTTTTTAGTATTAATCTCTTCGATTTATTATTCCCTTGGGTTTATTAATATAAGGGTCCATATTCTTAGGGTATAATATTATTCATCAGGTTTGTAATATTATTCCTTGGCTTTAACATAAATCCCTTGGGTTTATAATCATGGTCAACCATAGTCCAATGTCACATTGTGGGACAAATCATCTCAACATGAAATTCAACCATGGTTAACTATTGTCAACCATGTTCAACAATGGTAAATCATTGTCAACAATGGAAAACCATTGTCAACCATGGTCTAATGTCACATTATGACAAATATTGTCTCGATATGAAAACCAATCATGGGTAACCATAGTCTAAAGCCGCATTGCGACAATGTTTGTCTCAATATGAAAATAAATCATGGTAAACATAGGATTTATAACATTAATCCTCAAGTTTAGTATAAAACCCTTGGGTCTATAATTCCTTGGGTTTTTAGTACTAATCCCTTGGGTTTATTATTCACTTGGGTCTTTAATATCAGTCCCTTGGGCATATCAATCTAAGGCTTCATATTCCTAGGGTATAATGTTATTCAATATGAAAAACCAATCATGGTTAACCATGGTCCAATGTCGGATTATGACAATGTTTGTTTCAATATGAAAATCAACCATGGTAAAGCATGATCCACCACGTTTATTATTGAGTTTTAATATTTATATTAGGGTTTATATACCTTCAGTTTATAATATTAATCCCTAGGGTTCAATATTATTCCCCTGGGTTTATAATCCATTGGGATTTTATTATTAATCCCTTTGGTTTATTATTCTCTTGGGTTTATAATATCAATCCCTTGGGTTTCTTAATCTAAGGCTTCATATATCTAGGGTATAATATCATTCATAGGGATTATAATATGAATCCTTGGGTTTAATATAAATCCATTGGGTTTATAATCATGGTCAACCATGGTCCAATGTCACATTGTGAAAAATATTGTCTCAATATGAAAATCAACCATTGTCAACCATGGTCTAACGTCGCATTCTGACAAAGATGGTCTCAATATGAAAATCAATCATGGTCAACCATGTTTATTTTCAGGTTTATAATATTTATCTTAAGTTTTATATACCTTGAGTTTATAATCTCTTGGGGTTTTACTATTAACCCCTTCGGTTTATTATTCTCTTGGGTTTATAATATCAATCCCTTGGGTTTATTAATCTAAGGGTTCATATTCCTAGGGTATAATATTATTCATCAGGTTTTTAATATTAATCCTTTGGTTTAATATAAATCCTTTGGGTTTATAATCATGGACAACCATGGTCCAACGTCAAATTTTGACAAAGATTATCTCAATATGAAAATCAGCCATGGTCAACCATTGTCAGCAATGGCCAACAATGGTAAAACATTGTCAACAATGGAAAACCATTGTGAGTTATCCTCAACCATTGTTAATCATTGTCAACCATGGTCCAACGTCACATTGTGAAAAATATTGTCTCAATATTAAAATCAACCATGTTTAACCATGGTCAACCATGGTCCAAAATCGCATTGCGACAAAGTTTGTTTCAATATGAAAATCAACCATGGTAAACCATTGTTAACCATGTTTATTTTAGGGTTTATAATATCTATCTTAAAGTTTATATATCTTGAGTCTATAATATTAATCCTTTGAGGTTTTAGTATTAACTCGGTTTATTTTTACATCAATTTTATAATATCAATCCCTTAAATTTATTAATCTAAAAATTAATTCCTAGGGTATAATATTATTCATCAGGTTTTTAATATTAATCCTTTGGTTTAATATAAATCCTTTGGGTTTATAATCATGGACAACCATGGTCCAACGTCAAATTTTGACAAAGATTATCTCAATATGAAAATCAGCCATGGTCAACCATTGTCAGCAATGGCCAACAATGGTAAAACATTGTCAACAATGGAAAACCATTGTGAGTTATCCTCAACCATTGTTAATCATGTTTATTTTAGGGTTTTTATAATTATCTATCTTAATATTTATTATATTTCTTGGGTCTGTATAATATTTAATCCTTTGGGATTTTAGTATTAACTTCAGTTTGATTTTTCGGATCCAATTTTATAATTATCCCATTATCCCTTGAATTTATTTTTTTACAAATTTATATGACAAATTACTGCCTTAATAATTAAATAATATTTTTTTTTACAAATTTATATGACAAATTACTGCCACGCTTTACACTTGGTTTAAGCTAATAATTAGCATAAAATAAAAAATATACATTGTAAAGATTTTGGATTACTCGGGATATTTTTAAAATACTCTCACAATCTAGAAAACTTTGACCAAATTAATTCTCAGATTCTACCAAATTTTTCCAATAAAACTTTACCAGAAAACTATTCATAGTTTTAAATATTTTTTGGTAGTACACTCACTTTACGCAACGTGCACTGAAATTACAACGACTGCGCCCAAGCAAACCGAATGTATGGCCACTTGCAAAGTAAAAGTATGTTTGCACAATTAGGTCAAATGGCAACCGAAATTTTCTGAGTCCGCAGGCCCCGTGGAATTGTTTTTGGAAAAAATAAAAATTCCACGCTTCCCTCATCAAGTTGTTAAACTATATGCCTCCAACACAAACCAAGAATGTAGTCGCTCACAGTTAAGTTTATACTTTTGTATTAAGGCGACATTCTACGAATCAATCACTCGGCTCAATGTCAAATGATGCGAAAAAGTCGCTCCCTTATATTCTAATGACTATTTATTTTTTGGTAGATATATTTTTGGCATAGTTTAATTGTTTTTGTTTTTTTCTATTATAATTAGATGGTATTATTTTTGGTAAGATGTAGTAAAATTGTGATGTTATATTATTTAAATAATAGATTTTTGGAAGGGATATTATAATTAAATGGTATTATTTTGGGTAAGACGTAGGAAAATTGTGATGTTTTATTATTTAAATAATAGATTTTTGGAAAGAATATTATAATGAGATGGTATTATTGTTGGTGAGATGTAGTAAAATTATGATATTTAAATAATAGTATTTTGAAGTTTGAAAGCATGAGAAGTTTCAGGCACTCGAGAATTGTTTTTTTTCCCAATATTTAGCTATCAAATAGGAGCATTTGGCCCCCTCATTTCTATCTAATTTGACAGAGTTTTATTTGGAAAAGCTAGAGTGCTTTCCGAGAGCCAACACCAAAAAAGCTAACCCATACAAGTTGTTTCCTTTGCCCTCACTCTAGTTTGTGCCTCCTAACAACACCTCCATGTTCACTCGATTGGATGCCTCTAGCCCAGTTTTCTTCTCCATTCAACGAGCAATTATCTCTAGCCATCAGTGGCCTCCCAAGAAAGCCACCTCCATGGTCTAGTAACTCTTGTTGGGATAGGTATGCTACAATTTTCTTATTTCTTGTATGTATTTCTAATGATCAGCTTGTCCCAAACTCTGTAATTATCACTTTCTCAAGCAACTCTAAACCTCTTTCTTCTCTCAAAGTGAGCAGACTCCCTCTTCTAAGTCTAAGCTCCAACACTGTTAGGCAGTATCCCACTCGGCACTCATCTTACTTTGTTTAAGGCTTTGGCCACAACACTTGGACTTGTCCTTTGTCACAGGGGTCCTTCACCCACCTAACAACCCAACTCTTCTTTTGGTATTTTATCATTTCTCAACAGAGAGCTAGAGTGTGGAGGGGTACAACCTATTACCAAGAACAAGGTCGCTTAAGAGCTTAAATGTGAGCTAAAAGCTCGACCATTGTATTTAGAGATCTAACTTCCCAACCAGTTCATGAGAAAAATACATAGGTTGAAAGGGAACTGGCTAGTGAGAGGTGCACCCTCACAGACATAAAGGTTCTTATAGAGGTGGAAAATTGGTTTCTTGATGCAAGTCACACTAGAGGTTGTTATAATTAGTATATGTACATCGTGAGCATTTATTGCCAACTTAAGCTTCTCTTGGGAAGAGTATTTATGGATAGAAATGAAATTAATGAAGATATTATCTTGACTTTGAATCAAATGCAAAGGCACATGATTATAATGGATTGTAGGTTCAAGAGGTTGTTGAAGCAAATGGGCATTCCTCTTGATCTTGGCTACTCCTCGGGAAACAACAAGGAGCCCATCCTTGTGGAAGCCATTTATTCAGATAGATCTTCCTGATTTTCTTTCTATTTCTTTGTCTTTAGTTCTTTTATGATTTCACTTTGTAGTTTTCTGGTTGGGAATGACCCTCGTGGCCCATTAATTAGAATATATGCTTTGACTTATAAAATTTTCAACATCACCTTATTTTTAAATATTTTAAAGAAATTAACAAATCAAAACAAGCCTAAACCATCATCAATGTAAATCTTTGATTTAAGGCAATTAATTTTTTTCACAAAATAAAATAAAGAAACCATTATTATATTACTATGTTTGAATGATCTTCATTAATAAGAAAACGTAGATTTACAAATCACATATGGTTATTATTGCAGTATTATGATTGTGATTAAACTACTAACTGTAGCTCAACATGCACACCAGTATCAGCATGAACATACAATCTTTGTCGTGTCGAGTCATGTCATGAGTTATTTCGGCCACATCACTACTGTGGGCCATAATGTTGTAATGTAATGTGGAACTCCAAGAGACCCACATGTAAATCTGAAGAGTCATGTAAGCCAAACAATCACAAGGGAAGTCAGAGAATCACAAGGGCCAGTTTTACCCTTGGCTATAAATACCCCTCATTTGTACATGCAAAAGACTTTTCACCTTGGCTCCTCCCACATAGCCTTGAGAGTTTGTAATCTTTTCTTTGAGGAGCGAGCAGTGGCTCCAATGCCCCGCTATTGGGGTTAGTGATGTAATGGTGTACAGATGTGTCTTGGAACTTTTGCTTAATTTAGAAGCCTATTAATAGGCCAACACGTTTTCACACATGTATTGTATTGGACGCTTGTAATGCAGTTGCTTTAACCTGTATTAAGAGAGTTGAACTATTTCAGTTGTTTTAGTACATATGCCATTGGAAATGTGTTGTATTAGTTGTTAATGTTGTCTCACCCATGTGGACTATCCTGTCGGACACTCGACATACTTATTCTTGTAAACTTGTTATAACATTCGTCGCACTCATGTGGACTATTCCACTAGGTGTTGTACGTGCTATCTGTTCACCTTGTGTTTGTGAATGCCGCATCTGTGTGGACTAATCCGTCAAAATTTGTGCATGTCTCGATTGTGTTTTGTGTCTCTAGCAGAGTTGGGACTATTCCCTTTCAACCTGAGACTGATTTCCACCCTCTCCCTATGCAGTGAAATAACTTTGACATAAGCAGCACTAAGCACTCACCAAACATGTGAACCTCGTTGTTCAGAGACTAAGCAAACCACTCTCATGTGCTAACAAGCAAGAGCTAAGGCATATCTTTAAGATAATGGCTATCGGGCCATCATACTGGATGGGACTCCTGCACCAAACAGTGTGAGGTCTAGTTGGGACTTCATACCGGGGAGATCCCCTTAATGTTGACGAGTCTAGCATCGTCAAAAGATCATTACAATTTTACAATCCCTATTCAAACCTTGAAATCTTATGACTATTGTATTCTTCAAAAATTCAAAGGTATCCTCTCATTCATATGTCAAACGAATAGAGTGCAGATTTTTTTGTACTTGACATACAAACCCTTCTTAACAACTTGTATTATACACAGTCATAAAGATAGTCTCTATTTTCTCAAGATTAGAAAGCAAATCTCTAGTTTCAGCCACAACAAAAGAATGATCTTTAAGAAATCCCAATATTCTACAACATTAGCAAAATCTCGTGAGTTCTGAAAAGAAAATAGAGGCACTTATCTGTAATAATCTAGACTGTCAGGAAAAATTAGCCAGGAAAATACCACTCCTCCCTTTTAATGAGAACGTCGATTACGTCTAGGTCTCCCCCGAGCTTCTCAATTTCCAAAATAGTTAACTCAACAGGGAACTATCAAGGTTAGTTCACAAGCATTAGGACCGCTAATTCCAGCCCAAAACTTACAAAATTATGTCCGTCTTGGAGTTTTCCACTGGTTCAAGTCCAACTCAAAAAATACTCTCTAGGCAATGTCCTGCCTCACCTTCCCAGTGTCTTATTCAGGGTCCTTCTTCTCTCTCAAAGTGTCTTCAACTTTTTTTCTCTTCCTTTATCCAACCCCCTTGTTTTCCCACTAAAATGTTTTAATCTTTAGAAAATGAAAAAAGATAATTGAGACTCATTGTCTAAAAATTGAAAATCGTCCCTAAATTTCCAATACTTATCATAACTTTCCTATTAAACAAAACAATAAAATTAAAGCTTTTTAACATTTACAGTTTCACTAAGATTTTTTTCTAAACCTAACTTCATACACTAAAAATAAATAATAGTAAATAAAATAAATAATAGTAAATAACAAGTATTTATAGTAAATGGGGTTACAATCATCCTCTTTTTAACTCGTACATCACATTGATTTTCAAATGTTTGTGGATGCCATTAACTATAAATGACACCAAGCAACATTTTTTAAAGTTTTAATAAAATTGTTTTCGCTGTTTAAACTGTGTAATCTGGCTAACGTGTTTTCTCCCTAATACACCATGACAAGGGAAGTTGTTATTCTTGGGCCGATTGTTTTGTCTCAACATTTATTTTTCCAAATTTACTTATTTATATTGTATATAAATATTTATCTTATATTTCGTAGATCTGATTTATATGATAGTATTTGATTTTATTAGTTCAAGCAAAATTTTAAATTAAATTAAATGTGGTTGTAATCGCTGAATTCATGCTACCAGTTAAGTAATATTGGTTTGCAAATTTGTGTAATAAGGTTAACGGTCAAAATTTGTGTGATGGGACTAACCGCCGAAACTCGTGGAAGTTGCTAATTCGCATGCGAATTTTGAAAAGCAAAATGTCTATTTAAAAAAATAGATTAAAACCATTTCACCGTTTGTAAATATTTTGGAATTACTTCAGATATTTTAAAATACTCTCAAGCTCCCGATATCTTTAAGAAAACTTTGACCAAATTGATACCATTTTTTTCCAATATAACATTACCAGAAAACAAATAGTTTTAGATATTTTTTGGCACTCCACCCATTTTACGCAACGTGTACTGAAATATACAACATGTCAGCGATGACGTTTTTCACATATTTGACTGTACAGATTTATGACAACGCTTCTGTTAAGAAAACGCATTGTATCTTGCATTTCACAACTATAGAAGCCTGCACAGGTATCTTTGTATCCTTTACAAAAATAAAATAAACAAAGCTACTAAACCATAGAAATGGTGGAGTAGCTTCCCACCACCCTCAGAAAACTGACGATCTGGCCGAGCTGATCCAGAGCTATCTGCACGCTGCCTGGATGATCCTCTGCTATGGGACTCTCAAAATCTACGAAGAAAACATACTCAAAATAACAATTGGAACTGTACTCGTTCGACACCATACGCAGGGGGTTCTCGCGGTGAGGGCGGCATTCGATCTTTGTCACTTTTAGGTCTCTCGCAGCGAATATCGACAACGCCCTGAACAGATCCGCCGTCCCTTTTTTCAACGAGAAAGCCACCGTTGTCTTCGACCCTAGGTGTACCGAGCAGTTATTGTGTTTCTTGTTGGGGTTCCCCAGAATCAGAAATCTGGTGGTATTTGACGAGTCGTCCTGTATTTCCTTTTCCACCACTTGAAGACCATATTCCCGCCCGGCAATCTCGCTGCCGATGACGACCGTGTCGTCTATGCGGTTCTCCGCTACTAAACGAGCCGCGCTCGCAGCGTTATCCACGGCTTCCACCTCGACGCCAAGAGCCGCGAGACAGCTCTGGCAATGCGCGAGCGCTTGCGGATGGCTGATCACTCTCTTCAAAGAACGCATCTTCCTCGCGCCTCTCACCGCCAGCAGGCAATGATTTATGGGCAACAGTATCTCACCCACCACACGGAGATCGGGATGGCGTAACATCAAATCGTAGTTCCTCTCAATCACTCCGTCCAGCGAGTTCTCCACAGGCACCACTGCCCTATCGGCGGCGTCCGATTCCAGCGCCTCGAAGGCGGATTCCATTCCCCCTTCGAAGGGGAGGGCATCGCACCTCTGGAAGGCTCGAACTGCCGCCTCATGGCAATAAGAACCGCGCACGCCCTGGTACGCCACTCTCACCAGCTTCCCCTCAAATGACGGTCCCGTCCAGAGGGGAACCATGGGGAGCAACACATCGCTATTGCCAGACACCTTCTCTTTGTAAATGCGTTCTAGCCGATCTAACAACGTCATCTCTAAGTCGGCAGGTCGTTGTACCCCAGGAACCTTAAGCATATCGAATATGGGCCTCGCTTTCCCCGTACCTCGCAACGTATTGGTTACAGTAAGTGTCGGGCGTCTGCAGGAACGGGAGTGGGAGGCGGCAAAGGCGTTGTCCCGGACGCCGAAGCGCTGCGCCTCCCAGGTTGTTGGAAGAAACACACATTTCAAAGCCAGAGCCATCTAATTTATTTACTGGTCTCTCAGGCCAATGTGTATTTGTTTATGGGAGCGATGTTAGGGAGAGATTCGCAGGGATGTGAGAACCTCTGCCGAGGAATAACGTGAGGGAGGAAAGTATATATGCAATTCAGTGTGGGGGGAGTAGGTGAGGAGAGTGACATTTTCGACTCGTCTTTGTGGTCTCCGAGGTGTGAATGTGTTCGATGAAACGGTAAACGTATGGAAGCGCAATTAGGTCAAATGGCAACCGAAATTTTCTGAGCGGACTGACCCCACATAGTATCAAAATTCTATTCCATGCTTCCCTTATCAAGTGGGTGGTTAGGTAAAGTATATGCCTCCAACAAACTACATGCCTCCAACACGAATGCTGTATGTTTTTACTTACTTTTGAATTAAGGCTGCATTGGTGTGAAATGATCATTCGACTCCAGGTCTACTCGTTTTGTGTCAGACCTAAGTATATGAAAGAAGTGAAGTGTAATCTCAATGTAAATATGCGAACTAAGTAATATTTTGAAATGAAGAAAAAAAAAATTCTAATAAATTTTGGAAAAAATTAACAAAAAAAGTCAAAAATATAGAAAAATAAGAGCATAGTTTATTGTTTTTTTATTTTATTGAAAAATTAATTTAAAAAACTATAAAAACCATTGTAATATTATGGCGCTGAACGATGTTAATTAATAAGCAAAATTTAGATTTACCCAGCTCTTCCTTAAACTCATCTTCTATATCTACAAACAACTCCTAAATCTTTAGATCCTCTACCAGCTCATGTCAAACTTTTGAATCATCATGTAAAGGCCTCCAACCTTGTTGACATTAATGCTAACACAATCAACTCCTTGAATTCTCAAGTGGACACCTAGGTTGACATCCTAAGTTGAATGCCATCAACATGAGAATTTGAGAACCAATAGGACCATGAGGACCACCACTACCAGGTTGATATCATGAGGACCAACACAACTAGGTTGACATAAATGAAAACACCATGAAACAACATGTCCAACATTTATAATTTATGAGGTAGTAGTTGGATACAACCCGATGTCTCATGAATATGAATCGCACGTAAGTGTTTAACTCACAAAAAAAATAGAAGTCTTAAGGGTAGCTTAATTGCCTAAAAATTATGTGTTATGTACTAGGATCATGATTTACCAATGTTTGTTGAAGGGGCATGCACCTAGGGGTTATAGTGGTAGCAGTTGGAATCAACCCGATGTCTCACGAATATGAAACAAACCCCTTTGTCAATTCCTCTTGTCAAAAAATAATAATTTTTTTGTTAAAAGTTAAAATTTTACTTAATTAATTGAAATTTCGTTAAGGTTTTTATTTTTAATTTTGGAAAATGAAATCTTGTGTGATGGTGAAAAAATTCTCACTTTTAATCATTGGATACAATCTCTTTTGAACCTTTGTTACACTCATTCAACCATTATATCAAGGTGTTCCCATGGTTTTCGTTGTAAGAAACCGTCACAAACCCATGTCCAATGGTGATTAACACCTTACATTTCACCATTAAATCTAATCCCTTTGAAATATTTAACTATAAAATCTATTCTTTAAATATTTAATCATTTTAAAAGGGCTAGTCTAACTTAGCCTTTTTCAAGGAAATTCCACTATATAATTTCAAACAAGAATGTGATTTTTTTATTACTTAAAATACATTTTAAAAACCGGTGAGACAAATTCTAAATATTAAACAATTTAAACATAAGTTTTTAAAAATATGTATTGTTTTTTATTAAAATTAACCACAACAAATTTCGTGAAAAAAGATTTCATCTATAAGTTATAATTCCAATTTAAAAAAAAATAACAAATCACAACAATATTTTACTTTCCAAAAAAATTACTCAATTATTAGTTCCATAATATTAGTTTTAACATTAAACCATTATATTAATCTTAAAAGCTACAACTACATCATTATATTATAAATTATTTCAAATTTATTATAAATGTGATATAAGAAATTCAATCTTAATAAAAATGAATTAAATAATTTTATTTTATTTTCATTTCTAATTTTTTTTTTTTCTCGGTAAAAGCTATTTCTATTAACTGGTAAACATGATAATATTATAAGAGGGGGCGGCTGCAGGAGCCTGCACTTCGAATATTTTACAAAATTTCCCCATTACAGAAGAGTTGGGGAATCTCACCAAAACTAACAGCCAATTCAACAAAACAAACAGCTAAATCAATTGGCGTTACAGAGATACTGAGAGAGAAAGAACTGAAGATAAGCATATGACCAGAGCTAGGAACCCTGGACCGAGACACGAACATATGCCACGGCAAATAGAAGCTCAAAACTGGGCAATGCTTCCAAAGCAGCCTCCCAAGAACCAAAAAGAGAAACCTCAGGAACCACTTGTTCATTTTTCCTCTTCCCCCTGCATCTCCTCAGCCTGTCGACACGCGTCGTCTTGGCTTAGCACTTCTTTTTCATCCAACACGTTGCCCTCTTGGGTCCTGTCGGCGGTGCCAGCGTCGGGATCCAAAATCAGATTAACACAGTCACTCAGGGGAGGTATTAGGGAAGGCGAATCAACCTAAATCACTGGTTCAACTTCCCTCTTGGCGGCCATGGCAATTTTGGCAGAAGAACGCTCACTGCTGTGGGATGAATTGGGGTCAATGCAGGAGATAGGAGGCACCTGGTTAATTTCCTCAGTCATAAGGATGGTTATCTGGGCTGAAATCAGAGGGCGGTTCAGATTGCTTTGAAATTTAAAATGGGTGGATTGGAATGCATTGTTTGGAATCGGATGGCGAGTGGGATTGCTGGCAGGAGGGTCCTCAGGGGAGGAAGTGAGGTTAATGGTAGTGAGCAGTGGAGTGGGCTAAGGGCGAGCGGAGGGACGTTTACTGCTACCAGGTCTTTCCCCGGAGCGAGAACATTTCCCTGGTCGCTTCATGGTGCTGACATTTACTGAAACTTTAACCGAACCAGTGCAGAACCCAGAATTGTGCCTCAGAGAAACCGAGGGCCCCGAACCGAATCGAAAAGCAAGACAAAACACAATAGAAACTCGAAACCGAGAGACAGAGCCTATATAACGAATATAACAGCGAATGGACCACTTACCCCAGGCCGTTGAAGGAGTTCCGGAGCGAAGAACGTAGGTCGAGTGAAAGGGTTGCAAATTCGAGCCAGAACCAGCTCGAATTTCCATTCTGAGGCTAGACTCCCTCTCGGCCTCACCCTTAGTTCGCAGAACGAACCGAACAACATAATCCTTAACCAACTGCATAATGGAATGATCACCGGGTGTCTCCATGTAAATAACACTCCGCAGGCTGCGTTGGGCTTCGGCCTCCATTAATGGCGCTGTCCTGCACCATCCCTTGCCCATTAAGACATTCCTCCTACCTCCATTCTAAGCCTAGGGCTCCACGCTGCAGAGAAGATGGTGGCACTATGGGAATTAACTGTGCATGAATGCCATTTAAGGCAGGACGATCACCCGAATCCGGGATTCATTTCTAAATTTAATATTCAATAATAAATTATAATTTTTTTATTTTAATATTGAATAATAACAATATGTTGTTTATTATAAATTATTATGTATTTTTGTTTGCTATGTTATGTAAGTTCTCAAATGTCCAACGCACCTAACCTATGACTTAAGAAGTCATGACCCATGGGCTTTTAAGTCATCAAGGGCACCTAGGGATTGCACAAGATTGGGCCACACTAGCCCCTAGCATGGCTATATTTTTTCTGACAAAGCTTCGAACCGTGACTTTTACACCAAGGAGTGTCTTAACAGAACACTCTATCTATTGGTTCCTTCATTTTTTGGACAATTTTGGCCATTTTTTGTTGGAAAAGAGTCGTGAAGATGATTAGCAAGAACTGGAGAAGTAAATGGAAAAATAGGTCGGAAGCCGAGAACAAAGAAGATAAAGTGGCAAGCGGAGAAATGAAGTGGTTATCTCAAGATTTGTCAACGCTGCAAAAGAAGGATCTAAGTATCAGATTTGAAGGGATCAAAGCAGAAGTAGACCAAAGCTCCTAGATTTTGTCAAAGGGATCATATTGGACTAAATCAAATGAGTGGGATCAAGATAGAGAAGCAAATCAATAAAAGCCACATCGATTGAGATGAATAAGAGAGAGAAGAGAGAGTCGAGCCAACATGTTGTCTGAATGAGATTTGAATCTTTGTGCATGTATTGAGATTGTAATCCAAGTTTAATATGTTATGTTCATATCATCCTGAGTAGACCTTGCACAATTTTGTATATCTGTATTGCAATTATTCAACTTTTAAACTAATATAATGAAGATGTTGCGGAGCTATACTCTGTTAAGAAACCATCTCACAAAAAGATATAAAACATGGATCAACGACTTCAAAATCAGCCTCTTCGAGGGGGAACCTCCTTTACATTACACAAATGAACAATTCTTGGATGATACAAATGACTAAAACTCCTTTCTATATATAGGAGTCTAAGGGGTCACAATATAATGAAATTCGACATAACAATAATAATATAAGGGCACAACAATAACAATAGTCGGCTTCTATGGGGCACAACAATAACAATAGTGGGCTTCTATGGGCATAACAATAACAATAAGGGATACAATGACAATAGTAATGGGGGAATCACTAGTATTATAGGGACCTAAGATGCCTCTCTCCTTCCAAAAATTGTTGTCCTCAACGTTTGAGTAGTTGTGGATGCTTCTGTATAAAATTCTCATCATCTCATGTGGAATCTTCAGCGGGTAATTTCTTCCACTTAACGAGATACTCCAAAATTGATTGATTTTGTAGCTGTCGAGTTCTTGTTTTTGTGACTGCTTCAGGTTCCAATATGATTTTTCCTTCCTCGTCAAGTTCTCGCAATATTGTTTGAACTAGGAGCTTATCACCAATAACCTTCTTTAAGCATGAAACATGAAAAGCTAGGTGCACTCGGGAAGCTACAGGAAGCTGCAATTTGTATTTCATAGTACCAATCTTTTGCAACACCTTGTATGGACCATAATACTTTGGTGATAATTTATTGTCCTTATTAGTTTGTTTGAGGGACATTTTTTTATATGGTTGTAGCCATAGAAATACCCAGTCACTTACATCAAAACTTCTTTCACTGTGATGTTGATCTACCTGTTCTTTCATTCTATTATGTGTCAAAGTTAGGTTATCCATTAAGAGGTGGAGAACTCATTGCTAATGCTCGATGTGATCTTCCACTGCTTGAACCTTAGAAATCTCTCCTAAATATGATGTGATGGATGGTGGGTGATATCCATAAAGTGCCATAAATAGGGTTAATGTTGCTGCAGTATGGAAGGAAGTGTTATACCACCATTCAACCAGAGGCAACCATTTAAACCATTGTGTTTGTTTATCAAACACAAAGCAACGAAGATATCCTTCCAAACATTTGTTTATTATCTCAGTTTTCTCATCAGATTGAAGATGATAAGATGAGCTATGAGCTAACTAAGTACCAAGACAAGAAAATAATTCTATCCAAAAACTTCCAGTGAAAATGGAATCTCTGTCACTTACAATAATCTTTGGGTTTCCATGTATCTTTTGAATTGTTTCCATAAATACAGTAGAAACTGTACTGGCTTTAAATGGACGAGATAATGCAAAAAAGTGTGCATACTTGGTAAGTCTGTCAACTACCACCATGATGACACTCTTTCCTTTGGACTTGGGTGTACCTGTGATAAAATCCATTGAATCCTCCTCCCAACGTTGACTTGGAATGGATAAAGGTTGTAATATACCCGAGGTCTTAATTGTTTCAACTTTATTTTGTTGGAAAACCAAAGCATTCCACCACAAACTTTTGAATATCAGATTTAAGGCCATCCCAAAAAAATTCCTTCTTAACCCTATGGTAAGTTTTTAAAAATCCCAAGTGCCCTCCTAAGAGAGAGGCGTGCAATTCCATAAGAATATTTTGTTTGAGTTGGGAATTCTGACATAGGTATAAGTGATCTTTGTACCATAATGAATCATTTTTCTAGCTAAATGTATCAGATGTACTAGGATCTTGTTGTAACTTTTGAATGAGTGCCCACACTTCTTCATCATTCTTCCATTCATCCCTTGCTTTGTTTATCCAATCTAGTTGGATAATAGAAATGGCACAAATCAATGCTTCCACATCCTCATCCTTTCTTGAGAGTGCATCTACCACAACATTTTTCTTCCCTTTTTGTGGATGATTTGAAATTCATAACCCAACATCTTTGTGACCCATTTTTGCTGCTCTTCTGAAGATAATTTTTGTTCTAAAAAGTATTTAAGACTATCATGATTAGTTTTTTCCTTGAAGTGTATTCCCATTAGGTAGGGTTGCCATTTCCTTAAGTGCATGTAGTATTGCCAACATTTCCTTCTCATAAATATATTTTTGTAAATACTTTCCTTTGATTGGATGACTTTCGAAAGCAATGGGTCTTTCTTCTTGCATTAAAAAAACACTAATTCCATTTCCTAAGGCATCACATCCCACAATAAAGGTTTTTGTGAAGTCTAATGTAGCAAAGGCCGGTGCTTGGCACAATGCCTCTTTAAGATGTTCAAAGGCCTTTGTTGCTTCTGGAGTCCATAAGAATGCATCTTTCTTCAATAATGTTGTTAGAGGTGCTTCTATTCTCTCGTAATTCTTAACAAACTTACGATAATACCCTGTCAACCTAATAAATTCTCGCAGATGATTTATGGACGTGGGGATTTTCCATTCCTTAATGGCCTTAATTTTTCTAGGGTCTACCTTAATATCTTCATGAGATACAATATGACCCAGATATTCCACCTCTTGTACTCCAAAGAAACATTTAAATATTTTTTTATATAATTGTTTCTCCTCCAATAGTTTGAGCACCCTATCAACGTGTGGAACATGATCCTTCCAAGACTTGCGATAGATTAGTATATCATCAAAAAATACTAAAACAAATTTTCTAAGGAAGGGTTTGAAAATGGAACTAATCAAACCTTGAAATGTAGAAGGTGCATTGGTAAGGCCAAAAGACATTACAAAAGATTCATAATGACCCTAATGAGTTATAAATGTTGTTTTCATACTGTCTTCAATCTTCATTATGATTTGATGATATCTTGGACGAAGATCCAACTTGGTGAAGTAAATTGATCCATGCAATTCATCGAATAGTTCATCAATGACAGGAATGGGAAATTTATCTTTAATAGTGAGCTTGTTGAGCTCCCTATAATCCAACCACACCTGCCATGATCCATCCTTCTTATGCACCAATACGATTGGAGCAGAGAAAGAACTTTGACTAGGTTGAATTATACCAGCCTCTAGCATTTCTGCAACCATACATTCAATTTCACTCGTTTGGGCATAGGGATATCTGTAAGGCTTGATGTTTGGAGGAACACTTACTAGAATCAAATGAATAGCATGATCATGATCATGAATAGGTGGGAGACCTTTGGGAGTCTCAAATACCTTGGAATGATTGTCCAAGAATTTTTGGAGATCTGGAGAAATAGATGATTTTGATGTGGGAACCTCTAGTGAACATAATTGTGCAATTACGCCTCGTTGTTCTTTCTTTAGAATATTTTTCATTCAATTAGAGCTGATTATCTTTCCTGGTTTCCCTGTGATACCTCTTAATTCAACTTCATTTCCTTCTGAAGAAATTTTCATGAAAAGTTCTTGAGAATTAAAAGCTATTGTACCCAAGGATTGTAGCCATTAGACTCCTAGTACAACATCAGCACCACCCATTGGAACAGAAAGCATTGGTCTATTCAGTACATATTCTCCCATGGATAACTTGATATTATGGCACTTTCCAGAGCAATTTATGCTTCCTCCACTTGCAACCATCACTTGATACTATGGTGCTGGATATAGGAAGCAATTCAATTCCTTGGCTATCTTAAAATGAATAAAATTATCGGTATTGCCCGAATCAATCAACACTATTACCTATTTCTTCTTGATATGTCCTTGCATCTTGATAGTTTGAGGAGTGGTAATTCCGGACAATGCATTACAAGATATGGTCGGATTCGTTTCTTCTATCTCTAGGGTTTGTTCCTGGTGTATATCCTCTTCTTTTGATGTTTCTTGTTCCTTTTCTTCGTCCTCTTCACAATCTATTTTAAAATAATTTCTTGTTAGCACAGTTATGACCTTTAGTGTATTTTCTATCACAACTATAACAAAGCCCTTTTGCTCTTTTTTCTTCCAATTGTTGGGGTGTCAACCTTGTAGGTTGTGGAAGGTTAGGGGAAACAACACTTCCATCCTTATAGATGTGAATGGTAGGCTTCCTTGTTGCCATAAATTTTCCTTCCATTTTTCTTATCAACCTAAATTCCTTCTCGAATGAGTCAGGTTCCCAAAAGTGAACCTCATGTTGGATGTTATCCTTTCAAATCCCTATGAACACATCAATCCTATGCTCCTTTGGAATACCTTTTACCCTTATATTCATTTTTTGTAAGTCCTCAATGTGCTCCATATTTGAACCCTTTTGTTTGAGGTTTCTCAGTTGGCTAAAAAAAGTGTTTCTTTTTGTATCCTCATAATGTGCTATCATTTCTTCCATAAAAATTGCCCAAGTGACAATTTGTTTACGAGAGAAAAGTCATTGATACCATACAAACTGATTTGGTTCCAGATATAAAGTTGCAATGCGTAGCTTTTATGTGTTTTGCACATTATGGAGATTGAAATATTGCTCCATTTGTAGGATGCATGCTATGGGATCCTTGCCATCAAACTTGCTCATATCGATGTTTGGAAGACGATGGGTCTTCAATCCAACGTTAGAGTCTATGAAATCATGATTAAAAATTCTTTTGTTCTCATCATAAGTTTCATTTACTACCCTTTCACCATTTGTAAGCATTTCTTGTAGCAACTTAATCAAATCTATCTTCAAATCTCCCATGTCGCCTTTCAATTTTTCTTCTATACCATCCATCTTAGCGTCCATGCCATTCATCTTAGCTTTCATTCCATCTATCTTAGCTTCCATGTCATCCATCTTAACTTCCATGCCATTCATCATAGTTTCCACTCCATTCATCTTAGCTTCCACGACTTTATTTAAACCATCAATCTTAGCTTATGTTACCTTTTGTGAGAATGAAATTTGTTGCACTTGGTCTTGTAATTTTGATATATCATGTTGCATTTCTTCATCTTCTTCATGAGTCATGCTAGAGCTTTCAGGCTGCTTACTAGGTGTTTCCATTTTCTTTGTTCGGGGCATCAATTAATGATAATTATGCTTCACTATGCCCTTTAAATTTCAAACTAATTTTTCAACCCAAAATTATGCAAAATTTTAAAAAGACTACAAACATTTTTCTCTTTGTAGAATCTCCATATTGAAACTATTGTATCTCTGTAATTACGAATTTCCAAGGTCTAAAATTTCTCCCTGTGATAGCCCTCTGAGTCCTCTTTCTAATGCAACCAGTCTAATCAAAACTAGATTCTCCAAGAAATCGTTATGCCCAATCTCCCAATATGACCTAATTATATAATTTTTCAGTAAAGTGCACTTGTACGACATATCACGTTTCACTGTTTTGACCTTTGGATTTGAAAAAGATACACAGATTACTACAGTCCATCATCTTTCTGTAAATTCTTATGAAATGTCAATTTGATGCTCCTAGAGAAAGTTATGATGATTTTCCCAAGGTCACCTAGTTTGAATGTAATTTAGGAGTTTGAAAAAACACTAACTTCCTCAAATCATATCTCCGAAAATTTAGTGATACAAGATCTAAAATTTGTACCCAAGGTTTAGAATGATTTTGGCTCAAATGGGTTTTTTTAAAGCTTCTGAAACTTCATAGAGAAAATGTTATAGCGAAAATTCCACAATGACCTATTTGGAGTAGCGAAACCCTAGAATCCAAAGCTCTGATACCAAATGTTAAGAAACCAACTCACAAAAAGATAGAAAATATAGATTGGCAACTTCAGAATCAGCCTCTTCGAGGGGGAAACCTCCTTTACATTACACAAATGAATAATTCTTGGATGATAGAAATGAAAAAGCCTCCTTTCTATATATAGGAGTCTAAGGGGTCACAATATAATCAAAGCCGACATAACAATAATAATATAGGGGCACAACAATAACAATAGTGGGCTTCTATGGGGGACAATAATAACAATATGGGGACAATAGGGGCACAACAATAACAATAAGGGCTAGAATGACAATAGTAATGGGGGAATCACTAGTATTATAAGGACTTAACATACTCTATGTGTCTTGTGAGTGAATGGCATTGTGTTATGTATCTCCCCTTTAAAAAAATTTAAATGATTGAATAGATAGCTTGTTGTATGTTTTTTTATTGTATGCAAGGTGCACTGGGATTTCCAATATATTTGAATGAATGGTGAATATTGTATGTAATAATCTAAATTCTAACACTATATAAACTTGCCTCTCACATTTAAGAATTATGGGCTCACCTCAGATGAGATTTTTCTCGCTTTCAGAGGAATACAAATGTTGGCATTGCATTAGACTACAACAGGATGTTTTGTTGGCAACCAGTGCTCGAACCCTGGGCCTACATGACAAAAATTTCAGCCAAAAAATGGTTCCATTTTCAGGACCCTAAGCATTATGAGGGGATCTATATCATGGTGTCGAGGATTATCAAGGCTGATATTCATGAGTGGTAGTATGAGAAACATGATTTGCGTATCCTACAACAAGCTCAGCTAAGACAAATGAACTTAGATTGGGTTACAGAGGAGATCCTATTTCTAGAGCCTGCATGCGATGAGTACGATATTTTCTAGTGTATGTTTCTTAAATAACTATATAAATGGTTGAGTAAATTGCGACACAAAGCAAAAATTGGAAGTCATGGATGAATATTTAGAAATTGGACCACATCAAATTTTGTTTTGTTGCAATGCCTAGATACTAAGTTAAACAGAGTTGTTAACTTTTGGGTCCAAGCGAGCTTGGAAGATTACATTATTGAATTTGTTGCGGAGAACCACCAATCTTTCTCCAAAACTGAAGCAGTGTTTGTGTATGAGTTGTGGGGAATATTGTTGAAAGAAAACCCCCCATGGGTCATGGTTCTTATGGTTGAAGAGATCATACTGTCATTCCAAGAAACCAACATGGCAGTGTAAAACCCTAGGTACTAGGCGTAGGGTTTAAGGGAGAGGTGTTGCTTAGTTGCAGAAGATGAGGGGAAGTTGTGATGGATGCAGAAGAGTTGCGAAAGGCACAAGATTTTAGGGAACTTAGAAGGGCACATATAGATGACAAGTGGTGGGAAAAGAAGTTGCAAGATATCAGGAGAAGGAGAAGAGAGCTACAATGAATAGGTGAAGCAATGAGTAGTCCAAGGTTGCGAATAGGAAGAACGACTAGCCCAAAGTTTTGGAATAATGAAGTAGGAGAAGGATCTCATTCTAGCAAAATTGGAGGAGCAAGAGGAGATATGATAAGAGACTAGTATAGGGGAAGTGAAACCTACCAGAAGTCAGAAGTAATCCAGACACTCGAAACACCCAGACAACCAGTTGTGATGATTGACCAGAATACTCTCGTAGATGATGAAATGCACTTTCTGATGAGATGATTATTCTTTGAAGATGATTTGGTCCCCACAAGTAGCAGTCCATAGATAAGTAATTCAGCTAACTCTCTTCCTAACCTCCCCCTGGTACTCTATCAAAACCTTGTTAATTTTCTTTCTGAATTAGTTAAAACTTTGAAATTTCATAAAGATTATAGTAGTTACAGAGTTGCTAGCTCTCGTGGATTTGGTAGTTCTGGTAGTAGTGTTCAAACAAATTCTGCAGTATTTTCACAACCTAATTCACAAGGTTTTGTGTTAGTTCTACATGGTCAAACAATAATAGCAGGAAATGTAGCACGATCGTTCACTCGATAGCCTGATGTATCGTGCTAAGGAGACGAAGATGTTGAGAAAAAATGGTATATGTGTGAAGCAATGTGGAGGGCTAGACAAACACCAAATGCCACTAAGATTATTGAATTTTAGACAAATCTGCGAGATAGAGCACTCTCATGGTTCATCAAGTGGTCTTATTTGAATCTAAATCCAACTCTTGATATAATTAAATGGGAGTTTATTAAATAATTAAAGCTTACTCATACATACCAACAAGATTTAGTGGAGTTATGGGATATCAAACAACGTGAAGGAGAAAATGCATGGGAGTGTATGCAATGATTTAAAGATGCAGTTGGGAAATTGAATTATCCTATTGATCCTCATCCTCAAAGGGATTGGTTCATTAAATATTTTTTGTCGTTAACAAGAACTCCTTTGATGCAACAGAAGATCGACACATTACAAGATTCCCTGGAACAAGCTATAAAGATTAAGGCAATGATGGGATACCCTCATGAGTACAGGGCAGGTACTACTTCTAGAGATCCTTTTATTATTGGCTTACAAGATCATATTTTTGTTCTAACAGAGAGACTGAAGGATATGCACACTGCGCGGCCTTTGCATCCACAAGTTTGGTGCCTTAATTTCCATTTTAAGGGGCATCACGCTACTTAATACCCAAGGTTGCGAAGTGCAAGTCCTTTTAGTATGGCTATGAGACCACCTCTGCCATCACCATGACCTAATGCTGGAGTTGCACAAGTTTCTACAAATATTTAGTATTGGGGACATACTCAATATCATGTGTTTCATAATCATCAAGGTACGTCCGTTAATGAATATTATGAGATTTGGTGCACTAAAGATTATCTTAAGTTGATTGCTTGCTGGGAATAGTGTAACCTATAAAGAGGTGCAAGCTTGATTAATGCAGACCCTAGAAATACTAAACCAGTCCTTTACTTGAATAATAATACTATCACCAAAGGGCACAAGCGGACTAGAGTGGACAAGGAAGTACAATAGCAACCTGTCATAATAAGTATTTCATCTCCAAAGAAGTCTTATGACCCGATGCAGCAGAATGAATACTACAAAGATGCTACATAAATCTTTAAGAAGTTGGTTCCTTTTTACAACCCATGAGAAGAGAAACAAGACAAGGGATACCCGAAGAGCCCTCAATCTCTTCAAGAAACATCTTATCCCATCATGGAGTGGCTTAATTATCTAGTTAGTTGCGAAAAAAACTTAAAACAATTGTCAAGGATAAAGAACTTTCAGAAAGGCATATTTCAACTAATTTTCCTGAACATCATGCTATATGTGTCCATCGCAATAAGAGGAAAATGTGAAGGGAGTTCCACATTGATGCCCAAATTACAGGGTACCAAATGAAAGAAACCATTTAAGTATTGAGGGTCTTTCGCAGTACATTATATTAGATATCATTTTTGGGATTCAACCGCGTTAAGAAATTCATTCATCTATGACCATTTCCATGAGAGGTAGTCGTAACTGATTAATTTCTAATGATTTTTGTATAGTCCACTTAACACTCATTGCACCGGGTGATACTCACAGGGGTGAAGAAGTGGGATTGAGACTAGTGAAATGAATCACATAGTGTTAATCATCACTTCCAAGATTTAGTATCAAATTTAAATATCTCGCGGAAAAAAAAATAAAAAACATGATGAAAACCCAAATTAATATTTTCTCTTATTTAATATGCATGGCTAATTTCTCTCGCATTATTCATGTTAACCATCTAAAATAATATGACAAGAGTGAAGACATATACAGATTTTGAAGTCATTAATATTAGAGATGATAAAGCCTTTTAAACATTTAAAATTTCACTAAACTTTTCCTCTAAACCTTTAGTTACTAAAATCTCATACAATAAAAATAAATAACAAATATTTTTACTAACTAGGCCGTTACAATCATTTTGTTATTATTGACTTGTACATCACATCGACTTTTAAATGTAAGTGGATGCCATTAACTATAAATGACACCACTCAACATTTTTTAACTTTTTAACGAAATTATTTTGGTCGAATATAAACTGAGTAAGCTAACGTGGTCTCTCCCTAAATAACAAGTATTTATAGTAACTAGGGTGTTACAATCATTCTCTTATTAACTTGTACATCACATTGATTTTTAAATGTAGGTGGATGCCATTGACTATTAACTTGTACATCACGTTGATTTTTAAATGTAGGTGGATGCCATTGACTATAAATGACACCACTCAACATTTTTTAACTTTTTAATAAAATTGTTTTAGTCGAGTATAAACTGAGTAAGCTAACGGTCTCTCCCTACTAAACCATGACGGGGAAGTTGTTCTTCTTCGACCAATTGTTTTTGTCTCCACGATCACATGATTGGGCTTATGAGTCTTTTGAGCAATTTCTTAGTGAGCATCATGAACATATTATTATATTGTATATAAATATTTTTTTTTTTAAATTTATTTATTTACAAATGGAGTTGTTTATAATGAGATTTTTTGGAGATTTCAGTGACGGAATCGGGCAGAAGAAATTGAGGTTAAATCTTGATTTGTTGCAGTTAAAATGGGTTTTTAACTGCATATTTGGATTCAGCGCCCTGAAAAACCCCTGGGATGCTTTGATTGTGCAGAAATTAGCTATCAAACTTGCGATTCGAATAAATTGCTACCGGATTTTGACCAGAAAAAGCCACCGAAAAAACTTTCAAAAAATCGCGTTATAAACAACTACATTTATTATGACCTAAAATTATATAATAGTATTTAATTATATTAATCAAAACAAATTCTAAATTAAATTAAATGCTTTTATAATTACTTAATTCATACTGATAATTAAATTACTAATTCGCATGCGAATTTTGAAAAAGCAAAATGTCAATACATTGTAAAGATTTTGGATTACTTTAGATATTTTAAAATACTCTCAAGATACCGATATCTATGGATTACTTTAGATATTTTAAAATACTCTCAAGATCCCTATGTCTGTTAAGAAAACTTTGACCAAATTAATCATCAGATTCTACCAAATTTTTCCAATATAACTTTACCAGAAAACAAATAGTTTTAGATATTTTTTTGGTACCCCACCCAGTTTACGCAACGTGCACTGAAATTACAACGACCGCCCCAAGCAAACCGAAACTAGGTGCCCATTTCAACTTATGACTACATGGTACAAGCCAGACATGAATTTATATAATTATTATGATATACACAACACGTCAGTGATGACTCTTTCGCATTGTTTTTTTTTAAATTATGGTAATTTTGATTATATTTGGAAAAAAATTGGTAGAGATTTCTGTAAATCTAAATTATAGCTGTGAAATTTCAAGATTTTAGGTGCTTTAAAGATTTTTGAAGGTGTTGAATTTATTTCTATCATCAAAAACAATTTTCAAACACTATATCAATTTTTTTACTTTTAACCATAAACAATTTCTAGGCTTGAAATTTTTTTACCCACTTTTGACACAATCCAAACAAATCCTCCACTTCCATAAATGACTCCTTTAATATACACGTATTTGACGGTACAGATTTATGACAACGTTTTTGTTAAGAAAACACATTGTATCTTACACTTAACAACTATAGAAGCCTGCACAGTTAATCTTCTGGTCTCTCAGGCCAATGTGTATTGTTTATGGGAATAGAGTACAAGTAGCGGGGGAGAGATTAGCAGAGATGTTAGGGAGAGGTTGGCAGAGATGTGAGAACCTCTGTCCTGGAATTATGTGAGGGAGAAAATTATATATACAATTTAGTGTGGGAAGAGTAGGTGAGAAGAGTGGCATTTTCGACTCGTCTTTGTGGTCTCTGAGGTAAAAGTAAAAGTAAAAGTATGGAAGTACAATTAGGTTAAATGGCAACCGAAAATTTCTGAGTCCGCAGGGCCCATAGAATTGTTTTTTTGGGAAAAAATCAAAACTCCACGCTTCCCTCAAGTTGTTGAACTATATGCCTCCAACACAAACCAAGAATGTAGTCACTCACAGTTAAGTTTATACTTTTGAATTAAGGCGACATTACTACGAATCATCGCTCGGCTCAATGTCAAATGATGCGAAAAAGTCGTCACCTCATATTATAATGATTATTTTTTTTGGTAGATATATTTTTGGCATAGTTTTGGCTTTTAACCATTATAATTAGATAGGTATTATTTTTGGTAAGATGTAGTAAAATTGTGATGTTCTATTATTTAAATAATACATTTTTGGAAGGGATATTATAATTAGATGGTATTATTTTTGGTAATATGTAAAATTGTGATGTATTGTGCAGAGCTACATGGTTATGTATCTTTGAAATCTTGGAGCGATTTCAAAAAGCCACCGGCATGTTTATCAACGACTTAAAATCTTCCTTTCATGTCGCTGGAGTACAATCACCTTTATTACATAGCTTTTTCACATCAAAGCTCTTTTTATTAAGCAGGGTTTCAAATATCTTGGTTTTTAGGAAACTTTTGAGCTACAAAGTCGCTGACTGGACGTGGATTCTGGACGGATTGTACTCCAAAATATCTACATGGGAATTCAGATGCTTATCTATTGGATCTATTTTGTGAAGTCAAATCTGGTATAGATTATACTACCTATCCTTGGCCCTATTATATGTTGGTTTTGGTTCTCCATACATATCTGTAGCGATGGGACTGTTTTGTGCATTTCTATATGAAGATATATCCATATTGCAATATTTTTCTTCATAAAATACATATATCCTTTCTTATGGAGATCTTGATACATCTCTTTTTTATCATTCCTTTTGGAGAAACATAATATAACTATATCGCTTTTTTTGGTGCTGAAAAAGATTGTGATGTTCTAATCATGGGAAGATCCATTAATGTGTGAATTATATGTATGTGCATTTTAAAATTCTAATTACGAGAAGATCCATTAACGTGTGAATTGTATTTATGTGCATTTCAGAATTTATAATCGCCCAAATATCCACTAACGTGTGTATTGCATATCAAAACATGTCCCTCTAAATGGACTTTTAGTGCCATCTAAATTTGGTAAGCATGTTCCATGAAAGTTGTGATTTATAGAAAAATTGTGCATTTACAATTGGTCGAAGAGTTTTTTCATCCATATTCGCCCACAACAATTTATGAAATACGTATGATTTAGGTTTTACTTTTAATATTAGGTTTTAGGTTCTAGGATTTAGATTTAATTTTAAAATTTTAGATTTACTTTTATTTTCTGAGCTTTACATAAATTTTGAATCTAATATTAAAAGTAAAACTTAATTTAAATTTATGTCTTAGGTTTACTTTTTAAATTTAAGTTTTAAGTTTTAGATTTTTTTTTTTTTTTTTAAATTTCTTTTTCATTTTAATATTTATATTTTATTAGATTTTAGGTTTTGAGTTTTAAATTAATTTAATATTATATTTTGTGTGTGTAGATTAGATTTATTTTATTTTTATGTTTTAGAATTTTTTTTTTTTTTTTTTTTTACGTTTTTTTACTTTTTTAGGTTTTAAGTTTAAAATTAAATTTAATATTATATTTTATGTTTTAAATTAGATTTATTCTTTAAGTTTTAAATTTTTAGGTTTTTTAGTTTTGAGTTTTTTTTTTAAAAGTTTGAGTTTTATTTTAAATTTTATGTTTTACAAAATTTTAGGTTATAAGTTTAAAACACTTCAAATCACTACAATGCTATATATACTTATATATATATATATATATATATATTAAATTCATTATGATATCTATTTGATATAAATTTACTAGAGTTAAATTATTTTAGATTATTTCTGTTATATTTTAGTATTTTTATTTTCTTTATTATTTTTAGTTTTTTTTTAATACTAGGTACAATGGTAACTTTATAGAAACGGATGCTACTATTTCACTTGATAGAACTAATATTTGATAAATGCCACAAGGTCCAACATGTCTCCTACACTTGAACCCACTCTACTTGGACACAAATAGTGAACCATGGCACTTGACCTAAGTTCCTTTGACATATTACCTCTATAGTTAGATAAAGTATTAATTAATTAATAATCCACTAATTATTAAAATGACTTTTGGCAATAATCACATTGGAATTCATTTGTTGATGGGTTCAAACCAACCAATGTGGTTTATCCTCAGGATGAACCACACTGGTTGGTTTGAACACATATCAACAAATGAATTCGATGTGTGATTATTGCCAAAAGTCATTTTAATAAACTTGACAATGGATCACAGAAGCCTAAATTCTAATGATTATATTTATTAATGCATTAATCAATCCATCAATTAAATATAATTAATTAAATTAATAATTAATTTTCTTAATAATATTTAATAAATAAATAAAAAATAAATAATATAATAATAATAATAATAATAATAATTATATTATTATTATTATTTATTGATATTATTAATTATTAATAATAAAATATTATTAATTAATTAAAATAGATAATTTATAAATAATTATTTATTATTATTAATTATAATTATAATTTTTAATTTTAAAATAATTATTAATTAATTGGTCCTATGGTTAATCATGGTCAACCATTGTCAATTGTCATCAATTATAGTTAATCAATAATAATTAATCATGGTCAATTAATTAACCATCAATCATGTGCACCCATGGTCAACTTTGGTCCACCATGGTCAAATACGGTTAATCATGATCAACAATGGTCGATTTTCACATTGTGACAAAGGTTGTCTCAAAATGAAAATCAACCATGGTCCAACATCGCATTATGACAAAGATTGTCTCAACATGAAAATCAACCACGGTAAACCATGGTCAACCATGTTTATCTTAGGGTTTATAATATTCATCTTAGGATTTATATACCTTGGATTTTGGATGCTACTATTTCACTTAGTAAAGCTAATGTTTCATAAATGCCACAAAGGCCAACATATCTCCGAGACTTGAACCCAGTCTACTTGGACACAAATCGTGAACCATAGCATTTGAGCTAAGTTCCTTTGACATATTATCTCTATAGTTAGATACAGTATTAATTAATTAATTTATAGTTAATAATTAATAGTTATTCTAATATATAATAATAATAATAATAATTATTATTATTATTATTTCTTATTAATTAATTTTTTTTTTTTCTCGGTAAAAGACTATGCTATTTCTATTAACTGGTAAACATAATAAAATTACAAGAGGGGGCAGCTACAAAAGCCTGCTCATCACATATGTTACAAAAATTCCCCATAGTAGAAGAGCTAGGGATTTCATCCAAGCTAACAACCAGATAGACTGAACAAACTGCCAAATTCATTGGCATTACAAAGAAACAGAGAAAGAGAGTACTGAGAATACTAAGAAACTGGGAGAGAGAGTACTGAGACCAAGACAATTGCATTTGCTGCGGCTAGAAATTCTCAAAACTGAGCCAACACCCAAAGCAGGCTTCCAAAAACCAAAAAGTGAAAACACAAGTGCCATCTGTTCAACTGTCCTCTTCCCCTTGTGTCTCCTCATCTTGCTGACACGTGTCGTCGTGGCTGAGCCCATCTTTGTCATGCACCACGTTGCCCTCCCGGTCTTTGTCGATGTTGCCAGCATCGGGGTCCAGGAAAAGGTTGATGCAGTCACTCAGGGGAGGAATTGGAGAAGGCGAGTCGACCTGAATCACTGGAACATCCTCCTTCTTTGCAACCATGGCGAATTGGGCAGAGGAATGGTCATTGCTGTTGGAAGAATTAGGGTCTATGCAGGATATTGGAGGGACTTGGTTGATTTCCTCCGTCATCAAGATGGTTATCTGGGCAGAAATCAAGGGGCGGTTCAGGTTGCTCTGAAATTTGAAGTGGGCGGATTGGAAAGCGCTGTTGGGTATCGGATGGTGAGTGGGGTTAGAAGCAGGGGAATCCTCAGGGGGAGAAGTGAGGTTGATGGTGGTGAGCAGAGGAGTGGACTGAGGGCAAGCAGCGGGTCGCTTTCTGCTGCCAGGTCTTTCCCCAGAGCGAGAGCGCTTCCCAGGTTTTTTCATGGTGCAAATAAGGACAGTGATTTTCAACGAGGCAGAGTGGAAACCAGAGTTGCTCCTTAGAGCATCCAAAGACCCCGAACCGAGATGTGAAACAAAACAGAATACAATGGAGACACTGAACCGAGAAACAGAGCCAAAAAAACTGTAATTACCGCGGATGAAGCACTTACCCCAAACTGATAACGGAGTTCTAGAGCGTGGAGCACCGGAGGAGTTGAAGGGCTGCCAATTCGAGCTAGAACCAGCTCGAATTTCCCCTCTGAGGCGGGGCTCCCTATCGACCTCACCCACTGAACTCACAACAAACCGAACAGAGTATTCTTCAGTCGAAGGCATAATGAAAAATTTATTGAGTCTCCGCCTGTAAATATCGCTCCACAGACTGCGTCGGGCTTCGTTCGCCATTAATGGCGCTGTCCTGCGCCGTGCCAAGATCATAATAACAATCTCCCTGCCTCCAATCTGTTTCTGGCGCTCCACGCTGCGAAGCAGGTGGCAGCCTCATGTGTCTTAAGTGCGCATGAATGCTATTTAGGGCAGTATTAACACCCAGATCCGGGATATTCTTATTAATTATTGCTTATAATTATTATTTTTATTAATTTTTATTAATAATTAATAATTAATTAATTAATTGACCTAATGGTCAGTTATGGTCAACCATTGTCATCTAGCATCAACTATGGTCAATCAATAATAATCAATAATTAATCATGTTCAATCATGGTCAAGTAATTAACCATCAATCCTGTGCAACCATGGTCAACTTTGGTCCACCTTCGTCAAACACAATCAACCATGGTCATATGTCACATTATGACAAAGATTGTCTCAAAATGAAAGTCAACCATGGTCCAACATCGCATTATGACAAAGATTGTTTCAACATGAAAATCAACCATGCAAACCATGGTCAACCATGTTTATTTTAAGGTCTATAATATTTATCTTAGGGTTTATATACCTTGGATTTAATATTATTCCCTTGGGTTTATAATCCCTTGGGGTTTTAGTATTAACCCCTTGGGTTTATAATATCAATCCCTTGGGTTTATTAATCTAAAGGTTCATATACCTAGGGTGTAATATTATTCATAGGGTTTATAATATTAATTCTTTAGCTTAACATAAATCCATTGGATTTATAATCATGGTCAACCATGGTAAACTATTGTCCAATGTCACATTGTGACAAAGATTATCTCAATATGAAAATCAACCATTGCCAACCATCGTAACCCATTGTCAACAATGGTAAACCATTATCAACAATGATAAACCATTGTCAACTATCGTCAACCATTGTCAATCATGGTAAACCATAGTCCAATGTCACATTGTGACAAATATTGTCTCAATATGAAAATCAACCATGGTAAACCATTGTTAACTATTGTCAACCATGGTAAACAATGGTCAACCATGGTCAATCATGTTCAACCATGGCCCAATGTCACATTGTGACAAAGAATGTCTCAATATGAAAATCAAGCATGGTCAACCATGGTCCAACGTCGCGTTGTGACAAATTTTGTTTGAATATGAAAATCAACCATGGTAAAGCATGCCAACCACGTTTATTATTGGGTTTTAATATTTATCTTAGGGTTTATATACCTTATTTTTATAATATTAATCCCTTCGTTTCAATATTATTCCATTGGGTTTATAATATATTGGAGTTTTAGTATTAACCCTTTGGGTTTATTATTCTCTCGAGTTTATAATATCAATTCATTGGGTTTATTAATCTAAGGGTTCATATGCCTAGGGTATAATATTATTCATAGGGTTTATAATATTAATCCTTGGGCTTAATATATATCCATTGAGCTTATAATCATGGTCAACCATGGTAAACTATTGTCTAATGTCATATTGTGACAAAGATTGTCTCAATATGAAAACCAACCATTGTCAACGATCATAAACCATTTTCAACAATGATAAACCATTGTCAACTATCCTTAACCATGGTCAACCATGGTCCAATTTCACATTGCGACAAAGATTGTCTCAATACAAAAATCAACCATGGTCTAACATCGCATTGTGAAAAAGATGATCTCAATATGAAAATCAACCATGGTAAACCATCTTTAGTTTAAGGTTTATAATATTTATCTTAAGGTTTAGATACCTTGGGTTTATAATACTAATCCCTTGGGTTTTTAGTATTAATCTCTTCGATTTATTATTCCCCTGGGTTTATAATATTAATCCCCTGGGTTTTTAGTATTAATCTCTTCGGTTTATTATTCCCTTGGGTTTATTAATATAAGGGTTCATACTCTTAGGGTATAATATTATTCATCAGGTTTGTAATATTATTCCTTGGGTTTAACATAAATCCCTTGGGTTTATAATCATGGTCAACCATAGTCCAATGTCACATTGTGGGACAAATCATCTCAATATGAAATTCAACCATGGTCAACTATTGTCAACCATGTTCAGCAATGGTCAATCATTGTCAACAATGGAAAACCATTGTCAACCATGGTCTAATGTGACATTATGACAAAGATTGTCTCGATATGAAAACCAACCATGGTTAACCATAGTCCAAAGTCGCATTGTGACAATGTTTGTCTCAATATGAAAATAAATCATGGTAAACATAGGATTTATAACATTAATCCTCGAGTTTAGTACAAAACCCTTGGGTGTATAATTCCTTGGGTTTTTAGTACTAATCCCTTGGGTTTATTATTCACTTGGGTCTTTAATATCAGTCCCTTGGGCATATCAATTTAAGGCTTCATATTCCTAGGGTATAATGTTATTCAATATGAAAATCAATCATGGTTAACCATGGTCCAATGTCAGATTATGACAATGTTTGTTTCAATACGAAAATCAACCATGGTAAAGCATGATCCACCACATTTATTATTGAGTTTTAATATTTATATTAGGGTTTATATACCTTCGGTTTATAATATTAATCCCTAGGGTTCAATATTATTCCCTTTGGTTTATAATCCGTTGGAATTTTATTATTAAGCCATTTTGTTTATTATTCTCTTGGGTTTATAATATTAATCCCTTGGGTTTATTAATCTAAGGCTTCATATTTCTAGGGTATAATATTATTCATATGGTTTATAATATGAATCCTTGTGTTTAATATAAATCCATTGGGTTTATAATCATGGTCAACCATGGTCCAATGTCACATTGTGAAAAATATTGTCTCAATATGAAAATCAACCATTGTCAACCATGGTCTAACGTCGCATTCTGACAAAGATGGTCTCAATATGAAAATCAACCATGGTCAACCATGTTTATTTTAAGGTTTATAATATTTATCTTAAGCTTTATATACCTTGGGTTTATATTCTCTTGGGGTTTTACTATTAACCCCTTCGGTTTATTATTCCCTTGGGTTTATAATATCAATCCCTTGGGTTTATTAATCTAAGGGTTCATATTCCTAGGGTATAATATTATTCATCGAGTTTTTAATATTAATCCTTTGGTTTAATATAAATCCTTTGGGTTTATAATCATGGACAACCATGGTCCAACGTCAAATTTTGACAAAGATTATCTCAATATGAAAATCAGCCATGGTCAACCATCGTCAACAATGGTGAACAATGGTAAAACATTGTCAACAATGGAAAACCATTGTGAGTTATCCTCAACCATTGTTAATCATTGTCAACCATGGTCCAATGTCACATTGTGAACAAGATTGTCTCAATATTAAAATCAACCATGTTTAACCATGGTCAACCATGGTCCACAGTCGCATTGCGACAAAGTTTGTTTCAATATGAAAATCAACCGTGGTAAACCATTGCTAACCATGTTTATTTTAGGGTTTATAATATCTATCTTAAAGTTTAGATATCTTGGGTCTATAATATTAATCCCTTGAAGGTTTAGTATTAACTCGATTTATTATTACATCAATTTTATAATATCAATCCCTTGAATTTATTAATCTAAAAATTAATTTACACTAATAATTAAATAATATTTTGTTTACAAATTTGTTATACTGCCACGCTTTACACTTGGTTTAAGCTAATAATTAGCATCAAATAAAAAATATACATTGTAAAGATTTGGATTGCTTGAGATATTTTTAAAATACTCTCAAAATCCAGAAAAATTTGACCAAATTAATTCTCAGATTCTACCAAATGTTTCCAATATAACTTTACCAGAAAACTATTCATAGTTTTAAATATTTTTTGGTACTCCACCCACTTTACGCAATGCGCACTGAAATTACAACGACTGCGCCCAAGCAAACCGAATATATGGCCACTTGTAAAAGTAAAAGTATGTTTGCACAATTAGGTCAAGTTGTTAAACTATATGCCTCCAACGCACACCAAGAATGTAGTCGCTCACAGTTCAGGTTATACTTTTGTATTAAAGCGACATTACTACGAATCATCACTCGGCTCAATGTCAAATGATGCGAAAAACCCGCTCCCTTATATTATAATGATTATTTATTTTTTGGTAGATATATTTATGGCATAGATTAATTGGTTTGGTTTTTTCTATTATAATTAGATGGTATTATTTTTGGTAAGTTGTAGTCAAATTGTGATGTTCTATTATTTAAATAGTAGATTTTTAGAAGGGATATTATAATTAGATGGTATTATTTTTGGTAAGATGTGGTAAAATTGTGATGTTTTATTATTTAAATAATAGATTTTTTTGGAAGGAATATTATAATGAGATGGTATTATTGTTGGTGAGATGTAGTAAAATTGTGACGTTTTATTATTTAAATAATAGTATTTTGAAAGGGATATAAGATTTTGGAAAAAATTTTAATATCTTTAAATATTATATAAAATATAATGATTAATTTATGATTTTAATAAATTTTTATATTTAAAAAATAATTAACTAAAATTATAATTAATTTAAAAACATAAATATAACAAATTTATAACCATATAATTTTATTTGAAATTCAATTAAAAATTTAATACATTTATTATAAAATCTACACAATCTAAACATCCTGAAATGATTTAAATTATTATATTCTTTTAACTTTTAAAAATATAATTTACCCTCAAAAATTATTTAAGATATTAAATCCATTTAACATTTAAAAATAGATTTCAAATTATGCCAAACACATTACAATCTCACGAAAAACCAAAAATAAATTTGAATTTCAATATAAAATAGGACTGAATTTCAATATAAAATATGAGTTATATCGTTTTTGTAACCATCCAATTTCTTGTACAATTAGGTATTGTGTTTGAAGTTATATTCTAGAAAATTTGAGAAAAGCATGTAAAATGACACTTTAAAAATATAATATATAATATTAAAAATATACATCTTAATTTCAATAAATGGTTGCTCCAAGATTTTAGCTAATATGACGACTTTGACGCTAAATTAAAGATAATGATGATTGGGCAATAATGATGCTCAATCAGGCTGTAATCCAATTAATTTCTGAAAGTTATTTCATTGAACATTATAATATAATTTGTAAACTTACAACTATTTTCAAAATTCTAAAATATAAAATTCACTTAAGTATTTTGAAAGTTATAAATGAAAACTATTGATTATTGCATCAATATTATTATATTAAAATTAAATTACAATATATAATTTAAAAATAATAAAGTAATCTTTTAAAAGTATGTAAAATGAGTATATTTACTAAAAACTATTCTTTCCCAAAAAGGGTGCAAGTGATGTGAAAAGGTGGGGATGTGTCAGTGTAGTTTTAACAACTCATGCCTATGTGGAAAAACATTCCCATAATGATTTCTCCCATGACATACAATATACATGGAAACAATTTATTAGTTTATCGCATGGTGCGCTAGTTCAACATGTATTGCAACATTTAGTTGATTAATGGACAAGAAGCTAACACAAGTCCTCAGCAGAGTTTCAAGGTGGATTGTACCATTCTCATGCACAAGGCAACTCAATATTGTCTCTTTATCTATTCGACATTCATTAGGTAGCATTCAATGGGTTTTTGTACATGGATATTTCCCTAGGGGAGGAGACCTCATTATCCCTAAGGGAGGATACCCCATTATTGGGCATAGTGTGTAATTTTGGATGACTTTATTCTTCAAACCATGAGAAGTTTCAGGTACTCGAGAGTTGTTTCTTTTTCTAATCTTTAGCTATCAAATAGGAGCATTTGGCCCCCTCATTTCTATTTAATTTGTTGGAGTTTTATTTGGAAAAGCTAGAGTGCTTCCCGGGAGCCTACGCTAGAAAAGCTAACACATACAAGTTGTTTCCTTTGCCCTCACTGCAGTTTATGCCTCCTAACAACACTTCCATGCTCACTCGGCTAGATGCCTCTAGCCTAGTTGTCTTTTCCATTCAACGAGCAACTATCTCTAACCGTTAATGGCCTCCCAAGCAAGCCACCTCCATGGTCTAGTAACTCTGGTCGGTATAGGTATGCTACCATTTTCTTATTTCTTGAATGTATTTCTAATGATCAGCTTGTGCCAAACTCTGTAATGATCACTTTCTTAAGCAAATCTAAATCTCTTTCTTCTCTTAGTGTGAGCAGGCTCCCTCTTATAAGTCGAAGCTCCAACACCGTTGGGAAGTATCCCACTCAGCACTCTTCTTACTTTTTTCAAGCCTTTGGCCACAACACTTTGACTTGTTCTTTGTCGCAAGGGTCCTTCACCCACCTAACAACCAAACTCTTCTTTTATTATTTTATCATTTCTCAACACAGAGATAGAGTGTGTAGGGGTACAACCATTACCAAGAACAAAGTCTCTTAAGAGCTTAAATGCAAGTTAAAATCTTGACCATTAGATTTAGAGATCTACCTTCCCAACCAGTTCATGAGAAAAATACATAGGTTTAAAGGGAACTGGCTAGTGAGAGGTGCACCCTCACAGACATAGAGGTTCTTGTAGAGGTGGAAACTTGGTTTCTTGACGCAAGTCACACTAGAGGTTGTTATAATCAATATATGTACACCATGAGCATTTATTGCCATCTTAAGCTTCTTTTGGGAAGAGTATTTATGGATAGAAATGAAATTAATGAAGATATTCTCTTAGCTTTAAATTAAATGCAAAGGCACATGATTATAATGGATGTAGGCTCAAGAGGTTGGAGAAGCACATGGGCATTCCTCTTGATCTTGGCTACTCCTAGAGAAACAAAAAGGAGCCCATCCTTGTAGAAGCCATTTATTCAGATAGATCTTCCTGAATTTCTTTTTGTTTCTTTGTATTTAATTCTTTTATGATTTCACTTTGTAGTTTTCTGGTTGGGAATGAACCTCGTGGCCCATTAATTAGAATATATGCTTTGATTTATAAAATTTTCAACATCATCTTATTTTTTAATATTTTAAAGCAATTAACAAATCAAAACAAGCCTAAACCATCATCAATGTAAATCTTTTATTTAAGGTAATAATTTTTTTTTTTCACAACATAAAATAAAGAAACCATTATTATATTACTATTTCTGAATGATCTTCATTAATAAGCAAACCTAGATTTACAAATCACATATGGCTATTATTGCAGTATTATGATTGTGATTACACTACTAACTAGGGCAGCCATATAAAATAAATGGGTGGTAAATAGGATAGGTAACAATCCATGATAAGCGTCAAAACATTTACTACATAATACATTTCATGTTGTTAAAAAAAAAATCATAAAAACTAACTAAATTATAACTTTATTTTAAATTATTATTATTATTATTGTTATTATTATAAAAAGAAGCAATATATGAATTACACATATATACATTTAAAAAAAGAATAGAAAATGATTCCTAACCATAGATATTGTGATAGCCTCGGTCATTTTATCTATATATATATGGATTGAGTCAAAGGGAAAACTGATTCCAGGGCTAATGAGGACATGTTGCTTGGCACAAATGGCAAGTAAGGGGGAAAAAGGTTAAGTGGCATTAGGATGACTGGCTTGCAAGACTTAGCTAGCAAATATAAACATGAACTAGTGATGACAAGGCCAATCACCACAAAAATCTTGAAACAAAGGAAATATGGTACATTTTTTATTGGTCCAAAGAATCTAGACCAGATTGGACACTAACTACCAACAAGCAGAGTTCTAACAACTGAGGACAAAAGAAAAAGAGCAGAATGGGAGGAGGGAGAGTTAAAGAGCATAGAGACTTTGATCACACATATATCAAACCATATCTATAAGTTATCAACTGAACAATGGCCCCTATATCCTTCCTAAGGTAGTGCTCACGGGAGGATAACTGGTTCAAATGTTGCTAAGAATATTGCTCTGTCTAAGGTTGCATAGACATTGCATAAAATTGAGACTAAAGATATCTATACAGGAAGAGAGGGACTTGATCTTGTTGTGTAGCATTTTAGGGATCCCTAGCCCAACTCGCAGACTCGTTTTGGTCCCTAGAGAAGTCCTCACAAGCCCTAGAATTTGGATCGAGGTGAAAGTTGCGCAAGAGATCAATTAAAACCCGTCTACGGTTGGGAGGTGAGTTATTGTCTCTAAGTCAGATGCCTATCTTCATTTGAGATAAGTGTCTACCATATGTTAATTATATAGTGAATTGTTGTTTCTATTAGTATGATGGACATACAGTGTATTGCACGTGTGCTTCACTCACTGAACCTATGACATAGCACGTGCGTTCGTGGCATACTAAAAAATACCCTTAATTTGACTACATACTGGAAAGTACCTCTAAAAACTACATTATTTAACCCCCTGCCAATATAAATCCAATACACCTTCCCAATTTATAAAACCCCCTATTTTTACTAAATATTGTATGTATCCATTTTTTTTATTCACATTTTTTATACCCTTTTATTTTTATATCCTTGGTATAGTGACATGATGCCTCTCTTATGACCCCACATGCATTCTACAATGCACCTTTATTCTTTTGATATACATTGTAAATACATATTAGTTCTCCCACAATGCAATTTTTTAACCCACACTCAAGCACATCTCACTATGATTTGTGGCATTTAATGGTCTAAGGCACATAAAGATCAACCATGTTTTAGGAAGGTTGATTATGTGTATGTATATAAAATAACATATAAATTGATCTGTGTGATGATGAAAAATCAATTGATGAGTCTTCATGAATAGGTTTGCAACAAATAAGGTGTTCAAGCACAAGTCTAGACCCTCTAGATGAAACATAACTATCTACAACCAAGGTTAGGGCCCCAAATCTCAAATCAAGGGTGCAATCCCAACCTACACATTCTTAGAAGAAGAGGATGGACAAGTCCCAACACATGCGCTCTTAAGGGAATAACCAAAAAACATGAAATCACCTTTTGATTAATTGTCATCTCACCAATGAGATATGGGCTATCACTCATAGACTATGTAAAATGAAACAATGGATTGGAGATAACACAGAGGAATTAAATGAATGGACTACAACTAGAACATAAGACACAATTTTTGTTTTAGAGGTGATCTGTTCCATTTGTCTAGCTCAAAACAATGGTGTATTTCGAAATAAACCTCCAAACGCCTACAAGATTTTCTACATGTTGAAGGAAAGCATTACCTTATCATGCACCTGACTAAAGACAAGGCTTCCTCGCACTCTCTACCTTTGAAATACAATTCTAAAATTTCTAGAGGATATTTTAATTATCCAATTTTAAGGTCACAACCAAGCCATAAACCACATTGGTGTATGAGACCCCCTTACTTTTGGGACAAGGGACCCACCTTCACACAATGATTTGACCGCTAAGTCAAGGAAGGCATACATACTCTACCCCCTCTAGTTTTGAACCTGTGACCTCTTAGGAGGAAACACATCCTCTTAACCATTAGGCCCACTAAAGCTAGATATAGTGAATTTATCCTTAAGGTATCTTTTACATAATGAGTGATTACATTGGAAGTAACATCATATAGGAAATAGAAACGACCCTAGAAACAATATTAAGAACTAATATCACTTTCTTGAAATAGGAATGACTCTGGCATTTCTATCATCAGAGAATCACTTGAAAATTTAGGCTAAACAATATTAAAGTAATGTCTTGAATTCCAAGAACTAAGAGCCTTATCGCCCTATAACAAAGCGACCTATGCAAGATCAAATTTACAAAAAAAGATCTTCCAGAGAACATCCATGTAAACAATTCTACCAGAGAAAACATCTATAATACCAAAATCAGTTGAAAAGCATGATATGGGACTTTCAAATTCGAAAACTAGTTGAGAAGCATGGGATCAGTCTTCCAAGATTTTATGTGGAATTTATATAACGATAATCTGAACAGAGGTTCTCACAAGACAGCTTAAATGTCCAAGGATGAAATGATAGGAGAAAATCTTTGCCAAAAATTGAAAATAATCCTTTCAGTACTCTTTCCCAAGGGATTAATACTAAAGAAGTGACTTCTCAACATGTGGAAACAAAATATGAATAAGATGATATCATTAGTGACAATGATGTTACCACTCTTGTTGAAAAAAATAAAGACCATAAAAGAAAAAGAAAATAAGTATATTTAATGAAGTTTTTATTCCATTTGATTATAACCAAATTGTTGATTTAAAAGAAAACATTTTAAATGATAAGAGGAAGAAATCAAATGTTGTTAGTCTTTCTAAAAAATCCATGTTTGTCACTAAACATCATAGTGATAGTTCTAAATGCAACATATACATCATAACATCGAGCACTAATTTAGAGGATGATATTGTTAACATAAAATAAAATTCCATTTGAAATCAATTAGGGAAGAATGACTCGGTTCATGAGGCCATACATTTCAATTAATTTTATGCATCTTTATAGACCCAGAAGAGAAATATATATACCAAATGATAAGTCACACCATCTAGATGATTATAAATTGAAAATGTTAATTAGATCCAATCCATATCTAATGTGGTTACTACGTGGATTTCATTGATTCAACGAAATTTCCCAACAAGGTGGAATTTGATAGATCAAAATGTTTTAACTATAAATATTATGTGATTGGGGGAAACCATTCCACAAAGGCTAGGGGAGAGTTGATGAAAGAGTATCCAAATAACCCACTTTTTGAAATAGTGAAATGTATAATTTATGCACAATTGTGAAAGAAAAGACATTGGCATGGGATCCCAATACAAATAATGAGTATAGAATGTCTATGACTTTAATTCAAAGGATTATGTTTATTCATAATTAATTTTAAGAACAATGTGATGGGCATAGTACAAATGTTAGTCAAAGCTTTCAAAAGCAATGTTGTATGGAAATAGGCTTCCCAATTAATGAGGATAATATTAAAGGAAAATATCACAAAGCGAGCAATGCTTAGTTGTGAATAGATTTTTTCGATTGAGATTTAAAATTGGCGAGATATACACATGGAAGAGTATTAGAAATCAAAGAGTTAAAAATTCTAAATCCATAACATGTAACACTAGTAAGGAAAGTGTGAAAATCAAGAATCTTCATGAAGATATGAGTATCACACTTTGTAGAGCAATGTAAGGAATGAAAGATGAAAGCATTTTCATATAAATACTATCTCGAGTAAATTCGGGTGAATTATCAATAGAAGAAAGATATGAGTATCACACCTTGTAGAGAAATGTAAATAGTGAAATATGAAAGAATTTTCATATAATTATTATCCCAAGTAAATTTGGGTGAATTATCAATAAAAAAAATTCACAGTTAATTTTAAAAGTAAATTTGTTAAGTTATTTTTATTTAGTTTTGGATTATAATTTATTTCGGTGTTGTTATATATATATATATATATATATGGTTATATTAGAAGACAAGAAGAAATGGTTAAAATATTGAATGAAGAAAGTTAGGATGAGGTTAGATATAACTATCTAGATGTAAGTTCTACAACAACAACACTGAAACATCTTTTGCTGCATTTTAAAATGTATATTGATTTAATATATTCATTTTATTCATTTGTAAATATATATATTTTTTTATATCCTATCTATCTATCTATCTATTATTATATATATATATATATATATATATATATATATTATATATTATATATATATATTTGTCTATTTCATTAAAGATGTCGAAGAGGAATGCAAAGGAAGTATTGAAGACTTTCAAAAGTTAAGTTTGAAAGACAAAGAAAGAAACATCTTGAAATTTTTTAACATGATTCTACTCTTTATAACTATATTTGGAATGGGCTTGACATTGTCCAATATCAAATAATACTAGGTGATTATGAAAATTTACAAATATTGTTCCTAAAAAGGAATATTCCTTAGATATTGCAGATATCCCTCATGGGTTCAATTTCCAAAACATTGTATATGATAGTCAAACTTATAGTTACCAATATTTGAATAAAGTGGTTACATGAATTCTAGAAGGCACAACATTACCACTTTGAATATTTGTGACTTCATTTAAACACACAATTAGAATTATTATTATTAAACTTCAAGGGTAAATCTAACTCAAAGATACAACTTTTATGTTAAGACATTGAAATTATATTTCTAGTGATTAGTATTTAAAATAATAATAATAATAATAATAATAAATAAAAATAAATAAATTTGTATATCTAACTGAGGTTTTACTATTTCATGTTACAGGAAAAAAGCCTAATCTTATTAATTACAGTTTTCTGGTTACATGTGACTCTAAGTTTGTACATGTTGAATCCTAGACAAAGATTATAGTTATAAATGTATTCTTCCGATTGGTGTAGGTGGAAAGATTCATATGGTGTGAAAACCAATATATGAGGATAAATATAATAAAGGAGATATCATGAACATTTATCAAAAGCCACAAATATTGAATAATTTTCTTTTAAATTTGTGTTGAAATGAATGAGTTTGGGTTATGGGTTTTTCTTTGGTTCAGGTAAGATTTATAATATAAAATAGATATAAATCAGAATTTAAATCTTTGTTGTCTTTTAATTTATGTGTTTATACTCATTTACTTCATTATTTAAATCCATACATGCTTAAATTTGAAAATTATTAATAAGTTATACTTGTAATGTTTTGACTCTCAGATTTTATAAGAGTAAGTATTTATTTTATTGTTTTTTTATGAATAATAATATTTTATTTTATTTTTTTATGTGCATGAGGAAAAAAACTTCAAATATCTTCATATTTTTAACATAAAAATTTATAAAATTTCAAAAAAATGTTTTTTTTTTTCCCGGTAAAATTCTTTTATTTAATGAGGAAAAAAAGTCCACACACATATTTTCAAATATTTTTTCAAATTATATTAATAGTGGAATTATTATTTTATATGAAGTAAATATAAAATTGTGTTAAAATGCTATTTATAATATATTTAAAAAAAAAATTCATCCTAAATTTTTTATATATATACTTCAAATTATTAATTAAAAATTGAAAATTTAAGGGAAAAACCAAATTAACAAATAAATTAAAAAAGAAAGCTTAAAAAAATTAATATATGAACACGAACCAAAAGAACACAACTTGAGTTTTTTTTAAAACCAACCTTTAAAAGAAAATGCCCATACTTTATAGATAAGAAGAAGATTTAAGGTTTGACAGAAAAAGTCTCCTTTCAAGAACTTGGTCAAATATTGGTTTAATACCTGGAGTCCGAGTGTTCCTTAGATTGTGAATTCTTTTACATTATTTACACATTGAACTCATCAATAAAAAGATTATACAGAAAGTCATGAACACAACATTTTAGATAACTCGGAGAGGTCTGATGGGGGTGGCAATCATGGGGAGTTTTGGCTCGTTTTGGAGAGTGTCTTAATCATCCTCATTGTGACGATTTTGATTACTTTGATCATTCAGAGGACACTTGACTCATCATTTTTCTCAATTTTCGGGGTGCCCATGTGTCTATGCTCTTGCTGGTCGCCTTTTTCTTCGCTTGAATAGACTACTACAAATGCTCCCCCAAAACAATCTTTATTTTCTTCTAGACATGAATTGACTCCTTGGTGGAGTCTCGTCCACTTTTACAAAGGTGATCTTTCTGTGAGAAACGCTGCAATTTGCACTATGTCTGTGGGCATTGGTGTGGTGTTCATGGTAGTATTGGGTGGCCTTGTGGATGTTGGTGGTGGCGTTGTAGTTTAGGCTGGTTTCGTATATGTGGGATCTGCACAATGTGCTCCTGAATTTCCATTTGGGATATTTTTTGCGTATTCTTCGGGGGGTTGGCTTTGGATTTGCTATTTTTCCGGGTGGTTTTCGATATATTCCCTCTTATTTTTGTCTTCTCTCACCTCTGCAATGGGTGGTGGTGCTGAGGCATGGGTGGATGAACCTATGTGCTAATTTTTGAGTCCTTCTTTGCATTTGGGTGGTGTCGATTGAGAGCGTTGTTTGCGGCATCCATTTTTTCGGTGCATTACAGATTTTTCCCAGTGTTGTTGGATTTCCTACTCCACTATTTTCTGGTTATCGACTTTCCAAGGAGTTCCAGGGCTCTCATTCTCGAGGTGCATTTATGATCCATCTAACATATCTTTGGCACTCCCTTAATTAGATCTCATCCTTGCATTCATCCTTGTCCTTTCTATATTTGATGGGATTATGCCATTTATGGACTCTCGGGTGTATTTGTTTCTTTATTGATTGTGGCTCCTCGTTTCTATGCATGGGTGTACCTGTTCTTTCTCTTTTTCTATGAGGTGGTTGCATTTTCGTGCAATCTCGATGGGTGATGCCGCCATATTTTTACGAGCACTGCATGGAACATTAAAGTATTGTTATTATTACAATCATTGATAACTCATTTTATTCCTTTTTTCACCCCCAATACATTCTCTTTTCCCCTAGACAAAGATTTGGTAGGTGCACATCACCTCATAGACGCGATGGGTTTTTAATGTATGTCAGCTGTGGTGGGCGGGATGGGTGATGATCTACAACTAGATGGGGTACTTTCCTACCTGGACTCAGACATGGCTGCATTGGAGGCATTCATACAAGCCACAATAGATGATGAGTGTGCACGGGGTGGGCTGCCTCGACTCCAAAGGGTGGATGACGCGTCTGAGGGTCGGTTGCGGTGGGTGGGTGAAGTTTTGCATGGGGAATCTGCACTTCATGCAAACAAACACGACATGATTCATCTTGGGTCTCCACAGTTTAGTTCACTTTTGATTTCTCCTACCCTTCTAAAGACCACACGACGGGTTGCTCGACCCATTAAGCCTTGTGTTGAGATTAAGTTGTTAAGATTTGGTTATGACATCTTATGGGATCGGGTCACTTGTTTATAGAAGAGGACACTTGTGGGGAGGTGGATTTTTTCTCACCCTATTGAGAAGGTTATCAAGGACTAGGTGAAAAAAACCTGGTCGAAAATGCTAGGATATATGCCTAAGGTGAGTTTGCAAATCAATGCCTAGTTCAATTTCCATTTCATTCACAACGATGACATGGAGAAAATTCCCAAGATCCCTTAGGTATGCGTTCGATGCTTGCTTCAGCTTCACCGATGGTACATTAGTTTCACTCCTTTATTTCATACACCGTGAAATGACATTGTTTGGATGAAGCTTTTGGGCCTCCCTTGGAATTCTGGACTAAGAATACCCTAGCGGCAATTGGGAACTCGATTGGACACTTCATATACCTGGAGCCTAGTATTGTGGGTGCTAGTGATAAATGGGTGGCTTGGATTCTGGTCTCTATTGGTTTTTCAGGTGGACTTCCAGAAGACATTGATCTGTATTAGGGACCGATTAGATTCTGAAAATAGATTGACTAATGGGGGATCCCTTTCAGGTGTTTCTATTTCTACTACACTCGACATTTATTAAATCATTGTTCGGGTAGACGTAGGCCACGACATACTGGACGGGGGCACCAGATGAAGCTTCCGAATGATTTGCAGTGACATTACATTGGATCAGTGGGGGAATTCCCATCAGATACCTCCCCTTCTCTCCCTTCTTCCGCTTTACATGGAGATCTGTCGTATCCCCCCTATCTAGTGCATGTCCCCTAGATACCTCAGCTCTGTACATCCCAATTTCTCCCCTTATTGTGCGCACTCCCAGGAAATGGTTGATGTACCTCTCACAATCCCTCACCCTATCTCGGAACATTTTTGTTTTCCCCTCTTCCCTCCCTAGTACCCCCCCTCCATACTGCCTTGGTGCCGCTGGCAATTTTTCCCTCCATGCCACCACTCGAGTCGACTTCTCCCACACCACTTGATTGACATGAGGTGGTCTCCTCTCCCCGCAATTCTGTGGACAATGATATTGAATTTCTCCTGCATAACTCAGATTTGAACCTCAAAAATCTAAATATTCATAAAGGAAAGGTTCCCAAGTCGCCCCCTCACATTAGCCCCACCTCTACCAAGAATATCACTATGAGAAATATCGAAAAAAGGGTAGCCAACATTTTCGAGGTAGATCCTCTTCTAGACCTCGTCTTTTTCAGGACTCATCTAGCCTTCATGATGTTCCTATCCTATCCTCTGTTGATCCTCGGGCACTTAGAGCACATATTCCCTTTCCAAGCGTCCCGTGATGAAGATTATATCATATAATATTAAGGGTTTGGGGTATCACTCCAAAAAATTGGATCTCTGCCAGATGATTTTCCTTTTATGTCCTGCTATCATTTTTATTCCAGAAACCTTATCCTCTGTGGCTCGGGCTATTTCATATTTCTTGGATATCTACACAGTGTGACATTTTTCTTGGGTGCATGCCACGGCCACTCTGGGGGCTTATTAGCCATGTGGGATCTGAGGGGAGATGTCTTTCGTGCACATAGTCTCATTGTTGTTATCCTATTGTCAGGTTGCATCCGTGGTTATATGTGTCATTTTCATATTCTAAATTTGTACACCCCATATAAAAATCACTTTGAGTTTTGGGATCGCATACAAAACAACAACATTCTCAACATCAGTGGACCTATATTGGTATGGGACTTTAATGCCACCTTGTTGGAGTAGGAGAGATGGGGTGTCCATTCTCAACCAGACCCTTTGGAAGATAGGTTGTTTAGACATTTTGATGGACATCATATGAGGGATATCTTCCCTGTTCCGATCTCGCCTACCTGAAGCAATCACAGTGTGGGGGATGAGTATGTAGGTAAGTGACTTGACAGATTTATCACCAAGGAACAACTAGCTGAACAATTGTGGAATCTCAGATCTTGGATACACAAAACCTATATCTCTAATCACATGCCTATTATTCTTAAATGGCAACTAGAGAACCAAAGAGTAGGCATTCCTTTTAAGTTCAACCATGTTTGGTTAGAGGATGAGGAATACAACAAGCTTGTGAGATCGACTTGGAATGAGGTGCAGATTCTGTAGTGGGATACTATGATGGGGTATATTGTGGAAAGGCTTAGACATATCAAGGAAAAAACCAAAATATGGGAACAAAACAGGAAGAAACAGATGGTGAGGGACCTAGAACAGATCACAATAGAGATTGCTAGATTTGGAAATTGATGGAGTGGAGACAACCATTGCAAAGAGATTGGGAATATCTCAATAACTTAAACGATAAAAAAAAACATCCTCCACATTCAAGAAGTAACATGGAAGTTAAAGAGTAGAGCAATCTAGCTGTGAGAGGGAGACCACAACACCAAATATTTACATAAATTTGCAAACCACAGAAAAAAGACTTATACAATTTGGCACATGGATGATACGAATGGGGGAATAAAGCACACTTTGGAAGAGATCCACGCGGAGGTTGTCAGGTACTTTGAAAATTTATACAAATATCGAGAGGGGGTGATATTTGAAGACCAATTGTGGGAATTGGAGTAGTACCCTCAGATGTTTGATGAGGAATCAAATGGGGGAATTTTTCGACCTGCCAACCTTCAGGAGGTCTTGGATGTTTTCAACTCATTTGCCAAGCATAAGTGCTTGGGTCTTGATAGATGGATGGTGGGTTCTTCCTGCATTTTTTTATGTCATGGGATAACACATACTGGACATTGTGGATGAATCCAAGACTACGAGTGCGATCTTGGGTGCTATCAGCTCTACATTTCTAGAACTTATTCCCAAATCGTATAACCCCTCTACATTTGGTGACTTTTGGCCCATCTCACTCTACAACATTTTATACATGACTATCTCTAACTTGATAGTGGGTCGTATCAAAAAAATATTGTCCTTGCACATATCTGGAGAACAATTTGGTTTTTTGAGTGACAGGCTCATTCATGATTCTATTGCTTTAGCACAAGAAGCTATTCACACCATTCATACAAAGAAAAAAGAGTCTCTAGTCATGAAGATTGACCTCCACAAGGCATATGATTATGTAGATTGGTCTTATACTCGCCTATTATTACATAAGATTGGGCCCCATACTCAAAATGTTGAATGGATCATGGCCTGTATCACTTATTCACATTCATTGTTTTGATCAACGGTCTGCCCTCCCCTTTTTTTTTTGCTAGTAGAGGCCTCAGACAAGAATGCTTGCTCTCACCTCTCATTTTCATTTTAGTCTTGGATGGCCTTAGTTTAAATATCAAGGAGGCTAAAGCACTAGGAATGTTCCATGGGGTCAATATCACCAGTCAGGTATGCATCACTTGTCTGTTTTTTATTGATGACATCTTGACATTTGGTAGTATTTCCATGTCCCAGTGGACTGCCCTTCATCAGATACTTGGAATGTTTGGTGATGCTTCGGGGTTGATAATAAATGGAAATAATTCCACTATATATCATTATGATGGGGATATGCATGACATTAGATATATTGTTGATCTATTTCATGTACAAGTGACTCTTATTCGGACATGCTTTTCTTACCTTGTCTTCCGCCTCAAGCCCAACAGTTATACGTTGGGGGATTGGATGTGGTTGGTTGACAGGCTTAAGAATAAATTGTGCACCTGGATGAATCACTTCCTCTCTTTGGGAGGAAAACATATCCTTTCTCTTGTTGTTTTACAACAACTTTCTATTTACTGGCTACTTTTATACTCGATACTGGTCTCCATTACAAAACGTCTCTATCACTGCATAGTTCCTCTAGGCTGGGAATAACTGGTGTTTGAAACATCACCTGTGCAAATGGAGTTCTCTTAAGATAGCCAAGGATAGGGGTGGGGTCTACTAGATCAATGCATGTTTGGGAAGGCTTTCCTCATAAAACTTCTATGGAGAGCTATGTGGGGTAGTGGGATCTGACAAGAGATATTCAAATATAAGTATTTAAAGGCTCGTGATCTGAAACATATATATAGAGATACAAACATGAGGCTCTCCAGAGGATCATTGATTTGGGGATCTTTTCAAAAAGTCTAAGAATGATGGTGGTTTGGGATGGTCTGGGAGTTTGGTAATGGTCACAAAATATTAATTGGCTCGAATCCAGTAAAGGAGTTTACCTGTGGAACTACCTTGAGTGAGCACGCTTTGTCTATGATACAATGTGGGGTATTTTTCTACTTATCTCAAATTATAAATAGATTGGAGGTTGGCTTCCCAGTTTGGAAAAATGCAATGAAAATGCACTTGGCAGGCAATAGCACTATAGAATGGAATTTATATGTTAAAAAATTGAGTAGCGCGAGACTATGCTTTGATAGGGGAGGTGACTATTTACATTAGAATGGGAGGTTGGCAAAAGGGGCACCCATTATGGTTGAAACACATAGGTGGTTAATGGCACAAAAAGAAGCCCAGTGGGAAAGATCGTGGTTTTCCATAATCTGGAAATGGAAGGTTCCCACAAAAATTATACTATTTTCCTAGCTGGTCTGGAGAAATAAGATCCTCACGTGGGATAATTTGGGGAAAAGGGGACATTTGGGGCAACGTATTTGTATTTTTTGTATTGCAAACTTTGAATTAGCTCAACATATCTTCTTCCTATGTACATTCACAAATCAAATCTGGAATTTTTTTGCAGCTGCCTTTCAATTCACTTATAAGAGGATGAATAATTGTGAAGAGTTCATGATAGACTGGACAAATGTTTAGAAGAAATATAGGACCCTTCCTTTTTTCATCATCTGGGAAATTTGGAGGGCTTGGAACTAGTTCATATTTGGGGGAAGACAATTTTATTATCACTGGATTATACACAAAATTCTATCTTGGACGAAGGCCACCTCCTACTATACTGAGAAAGTTTTTGATCAATCCTACAGGATGAGGTCCTTATCTTTTCAGACCCCTGTTGGCTTCTTTGATGGTTCTGCCCAACATGGAGACTATGGATGTGGTATGGTTCTGCACCTTGACTCGGGAACTCAATATCAATTATGGTGGCATGGTGGCTCTAGTTCCAACACCAAGGCGAAGGCTATGGCTTTATGGGGGTTTCTTTGGTTTTCTTTCCACAAGAACATTAGATCTGTGAATATCTATGGAGACTCTAAGGCATTAATTGATGGCATCAAGGGAACTATTGGGTCCCCCCCCCCACCCCCGCCCCCTCCCCTTCTCGCTAGGGTGGCTCAGGAGGATCAAGCACACCCAGGGTTTGCTGCTTTCATACACCATCTCACATGTATACTAGGAATGTAATACAATTGCTGACAACCTCTCCAATGTTGGCTTGGGTAGATCTTCTGGTATACTGCACTATCGATACTTGGTTGAAAACAAGGTACTCGAGGAGGGCAAGCAGAACATCTCAACACCCTACTTCGAGACTCTGTGGAATTTGCAGATATTTTAGTGATATCCAGTTTCTAGCATTTACATTTAGTTGCATTTTTAAATTAGATTCACAGAGACGGTTGATATTTGTGCTGATATGGACTATTACATATTTTATAATAGACAATTTTTTGATATAACTCTAGAACTTTTCTTATCCAACACTTTGTTTTGATTGGATTGATAAAGATATAGACTAAATATATGTACTATTTTTATTTATAATAAAAACAATTTTTTTTCTTCTGAACAAAAAATAAAATAAAAAGATTATACATTTCACTGTGCATTAAATATTTTTCACTTTTAAATTTCTTTTTAATATATAAAAATAAATTAATTATTAAAAAAATACAATTAATATAAATAAAAGCGAACTTTTATTTTCTTTAAATTGACAAACTTGAATGAGAAAAAAAATCATTCCCAACTTTCAAAAAATACTTCATTACATACCTAACAATATTGTATTCTTATATGGAGCGTAAAATCACAAATGATATTAAATCATGAGCTTCCAATTGAGAAAAACACTTCCCAAAGAATATTTTTTTCATTCTTGACATGTATTCACTACACCTATAGTGGTGACACAGAGAGCTATCTGCAAGTTGAATAGATCAATAAGTAAGATTACTTTTCAATCTTAGTACTATAAAGAATTCCTTTAAATGTGAAGCAACTCATCTTCGAATGACCGAAGCTCATGGATACAATAGTGTGCATCGAATATTTGAGCAGCATATTGGTTATTATTTTTTCATGTTTGAATTTTTGTTTATAGGGTAAAGTGATGTGTTCAATTTCAAATCTATCGATCAAATTCTCTAATAACGAAAATTTGAAAAATAAAGGTTTTTATTTTTATATTTGTCTGAAAGAGGAAATAAAGGTTTTTATTTTTATATTTGTCTGAAAGAGGAAGGATGATAATAATAATAATAAAAGTTAATTATAAATGGGTATATTAAATTGAATTTTTTTAAAATTGAAATTATTTTTTGAATTTTTGAAATTCGAAATTTTATTTTTTGATTGGACTAATCTATTGAATAGACAATTTTTATGGGGTTTATTTTGGAATTGTCACACAGAAAATATTCATAAAAAATGAGTACAATAAACAACAATCTATCAAGGGTGTCTATAATGCTAACAAACCTAAAAACATAAGTATTAATACCGATAATATTGTTGGGAAAGTTATCTTACCGTATATTTTGATAAAATCGCCTACATCCTAAAGAAAAATAACATTAGGGCCATTTTCAAACCCATGAATACCATTCGTAGTCACTTGAAATCCATTAAAGATCTTCTTGACCCAAAATGTCAGAAATGTGTTTATATAATCCCATGCTCCTGTAGCAAGCCATATATTGGTGAAATGGGTTGTTACATCAAAACTAGGATCCAAGAACATTATGCTAACATTAAGCACAATCGTTCCAAATCATCAGCTCTAGCTGAACATTCCAATAATAGTAAACATCATATCTGCATCAAGAATTCATCCATCATTGTTAAAATTGACTAACATTAAGCACAACCGTTCTAAATCATCAACTCTAGCTGAACATTCCAATAACAGTAAACATAATATCTGCGTCAAGAATTCATCCATCATTGCTAAAATTGACCACTATTTGGCTCTAGCTAAACATTCTAATAACACTAAACATCATATGTGCATCAAGAATTCCTCCATCATTGCTAAAATTGACCACTATTTTCATAGAAAATTTAGGGAAGCTCTAGAAATTAACAAACATCCCAATAACCTCAACAAAGACGAAAGATAAAACATGAGTGAAAAATTAGATTCCTACATTATCCTCTAAAATAAACCCACCCTTGAAATTCTATTTTAAAACATCGAAATTAAATTAATTTTTTCCTAATAATTATTCCCCTAATTAAAGCATTAACTCTAACTCTCCATAAATTTATTTATTAACCATTAATTATAATATAACATATATAACATTAAAAAATATCATTATTCATTAGCTGGCAAGCATCTGTATAAAACGACAATTTATTTGGCAAGCATCTGTATACATACGAATCAACGTATATTTAGTCTGCACCTCCCTCTCGAGTGTTTATTTATTCGCCACCTTCCATTCCATAAAGCTTTGGCTTATTTGACTTCTCAAGCATTTGTTGCCAGCCTTTTTCTATCTTGTCGTCTTTATTTTTAATAATAACTCAAAATAAAATGGATTCATTTATCTATTTTATTAACAATTAATTTGGAGTTAAAATCTAAATACAAATCAAAAAATAATTATATTATTAATATGGAAAAATATATTTATATATTATATATAAAAGTTATGAGAAATTATAAATATATGTCGGGTTAATTTTTTATTTTTTTATTTAAAAGCTTATGTATAACTTTAAAATCATCAATGAAATAATAATAATTATTATTTATAATTTTTTTTTTTTTTTTTTAAAAACGAAGTATCAAGCAGCAATAATGTTGCATATTCTACTAGTTTTTAAATATAAATTTCATTTCAAAAATAAATTTAAAAGATATTAGATAATAATATAGTTTTACTATAATCGAAATTTCATATTTATTAGAATATGATTTTAAAATTTTGTCTTTGGATTAATGAGAACATCAATTTTTTATATTGTTAGGTTGCAATAGTTTACTATAAAATTAAATGGCTATGTGTCAAAATTGTTTGGATAGAAGCTCCTATATAACTTTTTGTAATTTCGATGATATTTGAATTTTATAAGATTTTGAGGAAATATGTTTTCAACTCAGGGATAAATTCAAAGCATTCATAATGTGATGAGTCTATTTAGCATTTGTCAAGTTGTGGAAAGCTTTATTGAGATGTGAACTTGATAATAAAGTAGAGGCTAATGATTTAAGGATCTATATTTATATTAAAGTGTATAAAATATTTCGCAATATTTTTTGTAAAATTATTCAAATTTCTAAGGATTGCATATAATTTTTAAATTTTTTTGGTGATTTATAAAGAATAATTTTATTTTGTACTATTTGGGTGATATTTTTTAGAAAGGAAATTGGCAAATCATATTTTTTAAGAAAACATGGAAAATTGACCTTTTATAAAAATATAGCTCCTAAAATTTTCCTTGACTAGTGATCACAATGTTAGTTAACAAGTTAATTGAACCCTAAGAGAGAAAGTGTTTTACTTGTACGATGAATTACTTATACTATATTAACCCATATATGACATGTTCAATCCTCTTATGAAAGAGGATACATTGCAATTAGGGATGGCATCTAGTTTCATGTATGAGATTGAGGTTAGACACTACTTGAAACCACATGAATCCACCACTATAATCTTAGCGATCACAGTGTAGGATGCTAGCTTTCTTGCAAATACTACTTAGGCAGAAATCACCTTTTGATTATGGAGTATGACCTTAAACTACTTCCAACTAGCTAAAAGCTCATCTTCCTCAAACATAAGTAAATAGGTTAATGGTGCAAAATGTAAAAGCATCTCTTAAAATTGAAAAATGGCCAAATTTTATTTATACACAATGATGCAAGTGCATCAATAGAATCTAAACCAATAACTTGAAGTGTTGAAGACTTTTTCTTCAAATTTGAACTCAAACCTTCATGTGATCTAATGAACCCATTTTCTATTTTATTCTCTCCTTAGATCATTCAAATTCATTAAATAAGTAGACTAGCGTAACCATATAAAATAAATATTTGGTAAATATGGATAGACATCAATCCATGAAAAAAGTCCAAATAATTACTTCATGATAAAAGTTTAAAAAATCATAAAAATCAACTAAATTATAACTTTATTTTAGTTTATTATTATTATTACTACTGTTTATAAAAATAACTAATATACAAGTTAAACATACTTATATTTAAACAAACATGTAACAAGATTCTTAACCATGGGGATTCATCCCCATTTCACCATGGAAATTCCTAATCTTTAAATAGGGTGTATCACAATATCAAGGCTTATGAATACCACATGCCAAAGAAAAACCATAACTCATTCCATGTGACACTTGTTCATATCACTTTTTTTTTATTACACTAATAGGCATGTCTATTTTAGAATAGTCCTTCGAGAATTTTAATTTAATGTATCAGGTGGATGGTAGAGATTTAACCTTCATGGAAAATGCAAAAATATTCATAATAATATTTAGAAATAAAGGGTTAACATTATCTCCACGTTAGTTATGCTCTTTTAATGATCCAAATGGATCTGAGAATGCTCTCTAAGTCTTCATAAATCCATTTAAAGTCATGCCAAAAATTGAAATCTTGTAAAAAGATCAAAGTTATCGCAGAGGAAACACCCTTATCAGGGCGGAGAAACATTATTGGGAGGCCCAAAACCCGTGAAAATAGAGAAAATGGAGCTATCGCAGGCGGAAAAGGGAAATACATAGTGGCCGTCGGATTTGGCCGATCAACGATCTAGATCCAATCGATGGATCGCTATTGGCGGTGGATATCGGCACTTATCGACGGAACCTGCTCAAGGATTGCGATGGCGAACATCGATATCAGCATATGGCGACAGTTATTGGCGGAGTTAATATGCGCCATCGAACAAGCGAGTAGATTGACGGCCCATATTACGTCGCAGGATCATTATCAGGGGATTGCAGGAGCGCTTATAACGGCCCGGAGGTATTGTGATGAGCGATTGCGATATCGCAATCAGAGCGACCTGATTAATTGGACCCGATGAGCAATTAGGTGATAACATATATATTTTGAAGTCCAATATGCGGGATTTTGAAGTAATTTTATATGTTTTCGCAGTTTTGTTTGTTAAGAAAAAAGAGAAGAGGAAAGCACCGATGCGTTAAGTCGGACCCGAAGGGGTACCTTGAGGCTATTCTATATAATTTCAAGTCCGTAGTAGAGCCATTTTTAATGTATTTCACGATTTTTGTTGTAATTCCAAAACACAAAGGGATGAAGCCTTCTGATATACGATAACGACTTATAGGTGAACCCAATAGAGGAATGTATCATAGTTAAGGAATTTTCAAGTCCGAGATATTGAGTTTTGGCAAAATTTCTCTGTGAAAATACATTTTCGTTGTGAAAACAAAGTGCAGCCATTTCAGGAGTTGTAAAGGCCCGCGATACTCTTACGTTTCAAAATGGGTGGCCACCTCCTCTCTATGCGTTTAACAATGATGGTATAATGCTGGCAGAGGGATTCAAAGTGTGCAGAGGCTGGGGAGACCAAGAGACAGGAACCAAAACGAACAGGCAGCATTAGCTTTAAAAGCCATAGACAGAGAACAAAACATACAGGCAATGTTGCAAGAAAATGTGAGACACATTGAAGACAGAGATTGAGAGCTGTGAGGGAGTCTGTGTACTGAGAGGAAGCTTGAGGGACTCAAGTGAATCTCCTGTAATTGCATCTGTTGTGTGTGAGACTCAAACTGAGCTCACTATTGTAAAAACTTTGTTTGGAGACCTAATGAAGAGGCCACCACTGAGGGCTGGACCAGGAGATGTAGCCCAGGAGTATTGGGTGAACTCCTTATTAAATATGTTGTGTTTTTATATGTTTGTCTATTATAGTCTTTAACTGCTTCAAAGTCTATGTATTTCGCAATCTGATCGATCCATTGCACAAAATAACATAGGCACATCCATGCTCATGAGTCTGTAATACCTTATTAATTGTCTTAGATCTCATTATCAGATCAAGTGGTATCAAAGCTTTAGGTTGCTAAGGTTAGACAAGCTTGTGTTGGACTGTTTGTGAATTCTAACTAGGTCAAAGGTTAAATTAGGAAAAGGAGAACTGGTTGAAACTAACCTAGAAATTGGTAGAGTCTATCCTAAGAGGAAAATGATAGAAGAAATTCCCTTGGAATCGGACTCTCAGTTCATGGACAGTTTCATGACCATGAGACCCATGGTAGAGAAAATGTATAGAGAATTTAAGAAAGATCGAAGTGGAGATTCTTCAACTTCCAAACAAGACAAAGGAACAAGATAATCCCTTATAGATGGTCATTCTCAAGGCAACGGGAAAGGAAAAAAGGCTCCTCTATCCACACCTCTCGATAGCTCTGAAAAACAAAGAAGAAGACATCTTTGATTAAATTAGAAGTTAAATTTGATTTGCCAATGTATGATAGAGAGTTAAATGTAGAGAAGCTAGATAACTGGATTCGACAGATTGATGTGTATTGTAGGGTGGAGAGCATTGATTCAGACATAAGTAAAATTTAGTTGGCCAGCCTATGCCTTGGAGGATCTACCTTGGTATGGTGGGAAGGCAGGACACAAGTTAACTTGAAGAAGCATGGTAAAATTCTTTCTATCTGGAGTGAATTTTTTTTTCTGCAATTAAAAAAAAATTCTATCCACTAGCTTATATGCAGCAAGCTATGATGAGTTGGCAAACTCTTTGCCAATTAAAAGGGCAAATTGTACAAAGCTACACCCAAGAATTTAGGAAAAGAGCTTTGATTCTAGGCATTTCTTTAGACTCACCTGAAACTTTGCTGAAACATATAGGTGGTCTACATAGTTATTTGAGACATGTCGTTCTCATGTTTAACCCTACTAGCATAGATGATGTTGGGTCCCTATAATACTAGTGATTACCCCATTACTATTGTAGTTGTACCCCTTATTAATATTGTTGTGCCCATATTGTCCCCATATTGTTATTACTATGCCCCATAGAATCCCTCTATTGTTATTTTTGTGGCTTTATATTATTATTGTTAGGTTGGCTGGGTTATATTATGACTCCTTAGACTCCTATATATAGAAAGGAGGTTTGTCATTTGAATCATCCAAGATTTTTTCATTTATGTAATGTAAAGGAGGTTTCCCCCTCGAAGAGGCTGAATTTTAAGGCGTTGATCTATCTTTTCTATCTTTTTCTTGAGCTGGTTTCATAACATTTGGTATCAAAGCTTTGGATTCTAGGGTTTTGCTACTCCAAACAGGTCATCGGGGCATTTTCGCTATAACTTTTTTCGACGACGTTTCAGAAGCGAAAACAAAAACACGTTTACGACAAAATCGCACTGAACCTTGGGTCCGAATTTCAGACCTTTTCGCGTTATATTTGCAGAGATATGATCTGAGGAAGTTGGTCTTTTTGCATACTCCTGAATTACATTCCAAACAGGTGACCTGGGGAAAATCATCATAACTTTCTCTCTGAGCATCAGACTGAAATTTTGTAAAATGGGACAAAAAGAGGGCAGACTATAGTTTCTTGTATATATTTTTCAAAGCAAAAGGTCAAAACAGGGACACGTCACATGTCTTACAAGTTCGCTCTACTGAATTAGTCTATAATCAGGTCACTGTGGGAGATTTGGCATAGCTCTTCATTGGAGAATCCAATTGGGGTTAGACTGGTGGCATTGGAAAGAAGACACAGAGTGCTACCACAAGTCGCACTTTCAGAACTGGATGATTCGAAATTATAGAGATACATCAGAGGCATTATCGAGCTCCTATAAAGTGAAAAAAGGTGTGTAGATTTTAAATTTTTGCATAAGCTTGGTTTGAAAAAATATTTTGAAGTAATTCAAAGGGCATAGTAGAGCATTAGTATCGGTAATTAATTCCCCGAGGAAAGAAAATGCAAACACCTAATAAGCAATCTAAAAGCTCTAGCATGACTCATGAAGAAGAGGAAGAAATGCTACATGATATATCAAAATTACAAGACCAAGTACAACAAATTTCACTCTCACAAAAGATAATAGAAACTAAGATAAATGGCATGGAATCTAAGATAAAGGGCATGGAAGCCAAGATTGACGATTTGAAGATAGATTTGAAGGCAGATTTGACAAATTTGCTACAAGAAATACTTACTAATGGTGAAAGGGGAGTAAAGGAAACTCATGATGCAAACAAAGGAAATGTTAATCATGATTTCATAGACCCTAATGTTGGATCGAAGACGCACCATATTCCAAAAACCGATATGAGGAAGTTTGATGGCAAGGATCTCGCAACATGGATATTACAGATGGAGCAATTTTTCGATCTCAATAATGTGCAAAACACACAAAAGGTACATATTGCAACTTTAT